>ML413878.1:0-31366 GCA_005239525.1 Nicotiana knightiana
TTGCTTAGCCTTACGTCGCCCTTCCAAAGAACCTCAGGAAGGCGCCGCGTAATAGGAGGCATGTTGAAGGCATAATTGAATAAATAAAAGAACCCTCTCTCTAACGGCTTAAACTTTTAGATGAGATGAGATGGTCACACACTTTTCCAAAACGATGATAGAAGATCTCTTACAACTATGAGAAGCATAAAATTAGGCCGTTTGAATCAACAAGAAGGATAAACTTATCCGTTAAGCAATGTAAAAGCAACAAATCTAAGGAACTCATGCATTGGCACATCAAAATGGATTAACCAAGAAGATGTTAGCATGGAGAAAGGTAAAATATGATCTATAGGAGGGAGGACAGTGATAAATCTATTAAAAGTCGCAACAACATGTCACAACAAACTGAGAACAAATCTGAAAAGATGACTTTAAAAGTCATTGAGTGAAATTAATCTGCATACAACTGATGATATGCCCACACTTTTCTAAGCTTTGTTCTTTAGAAGTTTCCCAGTGTTCACTATTGTAAGCCAACATCCCTTATCTTTTAATTTAAGGTCAGGAGCAGAGAATGAGACATGCATTTGGAACAGAAATATTTTCTCCACAAATATAAACAAACACAATAAAAACAAAACGAAAAAAAGAACACGGAAAGATACCTGCCAAGCCCTCTGCATATTACGCATGCGTAAGCTCCGCCTCTGAAGAACCTTCTCCATGACAGAGCCATCTAAGAATGAATCTGGATTTTCATCCAAGTTCGCATCTTCAACCATATCAGAGGAGTTTGTTCCATCTAAAATGTTGTCAGCTTTTCCACTAATGAACTGTGTTCTATCAATATGCTCCTGAAGCAAGCCTTCTACTCTCCTTTGCAAACTTAGTGGGATTACTACCTGCATCAAGGCCAATCAAAAATTCAAGTTCTGCATTCTAAAATCAAGAACATATCTAGAGTATATGTTGAGCTGTAAGAAATCTGGCGAGGACACATTCAGATAACCACACCTCAACGCGATTGTTGTCTCTCCTGTTTATTCTTTTGTTTAACATAAAATTAAAACCGCATCCATTTATGCCAACTTAAAAGTTCTTTGCTCAAATAGTTACTGTCTATATATTCAAACCATCGCCAAAATGCAGCAGAGAGAAATAATTGTACCGGTGGGAGGCAACTCGTACCTCTCTTTGAGGCCGCTTATCATCAAGATCGGGTCTATAATTTGGAAGAGGAACCTTGCTCACCACTACAACTTTTCCATAAATTTCACTGCAAGATGCAAAAAGAGGCGAGTAATAAAGCACATGATAACAAACTATGTGGGAGAAATCACCAAAAAAAGCTCTTCCCTACCTATAGAGACCCATCCTTTTGGCAAGGTTAGATATCTGCTCATAGTCTCTTCTATCCCTCTTATCTCTGGATACAACTTCTTGGTCCTTTTCATTACGCAGCAGCAGGCTAAGTTTCCATTTCCACTCGTCTATATTGGCCACTGATGATGAAGCCTGTCATTGAATCTCAAAGTCCATAAGTAAAGCTTTAACTGATAAATCATTCATACCAAAAATATTTTACACAGAAAATATGCACGTGATTTACTAAAAAGATAAAAAGAAAAGCAGACATGTAGAAGATGAAATAGGTCAATATTATTCTTTTCTTACAATTTCTTGGCCCTTTTCATTTGATCAAACCCAAGTAGAAACCAATTGTCGTTGACCACTGACAACAATACCCACCATCAAGCCCTTCAACAGCCATTGAACCCCTAAATGAACTCCATATCTACATTCTAAGCCAACTCACAACTACTCTTTTCCGTGTACCTTTTGTAAATTAAACAGGCAAATATGCACGCCAATTGCCAACATTGATATCATTTTTAGCAGACCATGAAAATAAAACATTTTTTGGATAAAGTAACAAAATTTTACTAATATTTGGCCAAAAACAAGACGGTATACAAGAGGTATTATCCTTCAACTCAGTCACTCCACTTCTCTTGGGAATAAGAGCAATACATGAATCATTAAGGCTTCTTTCAAAATATTCCTAGTTGTGAAACTCTTGGTAAAATCAAACTTGACATTGCCCCAACAGATCTCTTCGATAGGTAACGCACCACCAGTTTTTGAAGAATTTCATAGTGAAGCCATACGAACGCTTGAACTTTATCCCCGTAGTAGAATTTGATCACTGCCAAAATTTCCTCCTCATCAAAAGGTCTTTGCATCATTGTACCTCCTCTTCTGAAATAGAAGGTAGACTTAACAAAGATGGTCTCCGTTGTTCAGTTGCAGAATAAAGTGCTTCATAGAACCTCAGGATTATCACTGTTGATATTTTTCCTCCTCTTGTAAAATAATACCATTTGATTCAAGCTTATTAATAATGGTTATATCGCTTGAGTGCATTGATCATATTATGGAAAAAATAGTATTTTTGTCCCCATGTCGTAACTATAGGCCACCTTAACTTCTATATCCAAGAAATTTCCTCTAGTTTAACAATTGCTTCCAACTCCATCAAAAGATCAGGTCTTGGCACCAACTCTTCCTCCTAAAGGTCCCTGTTCTCCCCTTGCCTGTCTAACATTTGCACCTTGCTTAATATTTCAGATTTCTGGTTTTCAAGCATGCCAAAGGTGTTCAAATTCCAATTTTTTGGCATAACCTTGAGCTGGTAGAGTTTTTTGAAAAAATGAAGTCTGGATTGCGTTGGATGCTATAGAATCTCACCATTCCTCTACCAGGTCATCAGATCCTTAATGTTATGACATGTACCGAACTTGAAGTAAGATAGATTGTTTGACCACTATCAGCGTTGCAGTAGAAAGGGAAGTGATCCGAAGCAACGCTAGACATTAGTGATTGTTTTGTGTTTCTTAGAAAATCAATCCCAGTTTGAAGAAAATAAGAATATATTAATTATGGAGCTTGTTGTGTTGTTTGACCCTCTTGACCAGATGAAATTGCCACCCACGAGTGGCAGGTCATTTAGTTCAAGCTCTTCGATAAAGATTGAGAAGTACTCCATAACACTTGTCATTCTGTTGTTGTTCATCCTTTCCATAGGATTGTGGTAACATTGAAGTCATCACATATAACTCGAGGCTTGTCGAATAATTCTTCAATTGGGATAAGTTCAAGCAAAACTTCAGCTCGAATAATTCAGATGTTTTGAAGACAGAAGCAACTCAGTGCAGAAGATCAAACTCAATTGTATTCTTCTTTTTTGTTTTTGGTGTAAACAGATTTACATAGGTTGTACACTGTCAAATCTTAGACATACTAGGATCTTGCTAGGACTGCACACTAGCACATCTAGTTAGCAATTACCTGTAAATATGGTTTTTAGTACAACCTATGTACTAACTTTATTAATATATACAAACGTTATCAAGTCAAAAAAAAAAAAAACTTCAGCTTGAAATAGTCATAGTATTCCTGAGAAGCACTGATATGGTATGTTGACCCGTCACTATCAATACAAGCTTATTTGTCCCAAATAATAACTCATCTTCTCTAGTGCCTTCTACCTCTAAAGCCTCCCCACTTAACTTGCAAAGTGAGAAGGAAATAATCTGCAGCTTGGTTTTTTGTGAACACATTTTATCAGCCTCGTCTTTCAAATAAAAGCTTTAACACACTCTACTTTAAACTCGTAGACCTCTAACATCCCAGGACAAGATTTTCAGTTTCATCTAAATGTTAAAAAGGTCCTGCCTTTGTCCCTGCTTGTGTCTGTCTCGTAATTAATGTTGAATTCAAGATTATTGAGCTCCAAACTCCTTTTTGCTTAATTTTGGAGTTGAGTGGCTGGCGCAACTAGATTTTTGTGCTTTGAATGGGTGTATGAAGAATAAGCTTGAATAAGTTTCATTTATTTTTTCCAAGCATGCAACATGAACATCTATAATTTGAGCTACTGCCACCCAAACAAGTCCCTTAAGTCTCGTACACCCATTCAAAGCACACAAATCTAGTTGTCCTCTCAATGTGCAACACTATATATATCCGATAACTCTCCTGTATGTGTAACCAGTTTCGGGGTACTTGCATGGACTTGAATGAGGACTTACAAGTTTTGGAACAGGCTTACCAGAATTGGCTATAAGACCATATTGGAATAAGTGAATCACCTCATCTAAAAACTAAAAACTGAAACTGTTAGAGAAGAGCCACTTTGATTTGTTTATTTTAGGTTTGCAGCAGAAGCATTTAAAAAAGGAGCTTTCTCCTGCCCCTATAAATCCCCTAAATCCACATTCCAAGTTTATTCTCACACATCATTTTGGAGCATACAAATCTGTCTGTCCTCCAATAAGCAACATAACTATTATTGCCAACCTTAAAACATAACAATCTTCTGGTAGACCAACTCGCAACCTCTTGAGCTATCACTTCAGGGATCCATCACATCACAGCAGCCTAGTATTGGCTAGGGTCGCTAGGCTCAAGTAATAGCAACTGAAACAATCCTTGTCCCAAGCACACCGACCAAGTGGTATCATCAAAAGTAAAGGACAACTTGAAAAGAGAAAAAAGTGATAAACCGTTGAAACCTCCCCCCTCACCAATCAAATTTCGATCAGAAAATGAAAAGTCAAAATTTCAAGAGAACGACATTGTAAGTGTTTCCTTTCCCACTAAAGGTTTCACAACTGAAAAGAACTCAAAGCTCCCAGATTAAACAAGACCTAAGCTAAAAGTAACTTATTAAAACTCCTTTCCAGTACACTCCCCCTTGCTTGATTGGCCCAACCAAGAAAAAAAGGACTTCGTATGGCAAATTATCACTATTGGGAAGTATTAGTATAAAAACCTTAATTACCAATCCAACTTGCAACAATTAGCATTTCAATTTAGTTAATATATAGTTATATTACAAATACCTAAAACGGTAAGCATCTAGATCCTTATATAGCATTTAATTTCCCAAAAATAAGCCAAAATGGAACTCAACACATAGAATAAGATAAGCACACACATTCAATGATTCTTGGAGACATAGAAATTAACAATAAAGCCTACTCCTATTTTATTATCCCAAAGAAAAGAAGTTTAAAAAACTAAAATGAAATTACCGGATGATTTTCGTAGTCGCATTCATATTCATCGTCAGAGAATTGCTCCAACGCGGCGGTAGCAGGGTATCTACAAAACCCACGCTGCTGTCCCAACCAACGCAAAGTCGAATCCGGCAAATAATAAACCTTACTTACATCACTGCGGATATAAATTCGCCGGTGGCAAGCCGCGAATATATCCCGGTTCGAGTTGGAAGATAATAGGTTAGAGAGAAGTGCAGAGCAAGCAGAAGAATAAGAAGACCTCCGTTTTGTGCATGCTAAGAGACAACCTACTCTTGAATGCATTCTATGTGTTCGATAAAAGGAGCTTGAAAAGGGCTATGATCATTGCTGTGCTTTAGTTTCAAACCTTCTCTTGCCTGGGGAAGGAAAGAAGGTGATAGTGTGCCCAAGAAGATGGTAGCTCCGATAGCACAGAGGCGGTGGTGAAGGATAGTGGAGTGGCGTGGTGAGTACAATTATGGCAGGAGTCCAGCGAGCAGCGAACGGGCGTTTAAGTGGGCACACAAAATAGTAGTTTTAATAAAAAACCCAAAAGTCCAACAAGATCGACTACAAAACCTGTATATTTTAGGTTTGCTTTGGCGAATTTTAAAAATCCATCAAATTCGATTTAGTTTTGTTTTTAATCAAAAAAATATTGAATCAAACCGATTATAAAAGTAGTTATTTAAATTTGTTATTATACTTTTATATATATATATATATATATATATATTTTATATAAAGTTTATAAAATTTTATGGTATACATTAGTCATTTATATTTAGCCTATTTTTGTTATTTAATAATCTAATTTTTGCCTTTGCATTCTAGTTTGAGTGGTAATTTTCTTTCGCTAAGTATAAAAAAATTTATTTCATGCTAAAAAATAAATCGATTTTTAATTGAGTACTTAAATTATTCATCACTATTTTATTCAATTATCATCAATATATCTTGGCAAATGATAAATTTCTCAAATAGCAATTGATTTGATAGTGTTATGTTGAAAATGTAGCCGCCAAAATATGCGTTTGGTAGTGTATGTCCCATATTTAAGAAAAAAATCGATAAATAACCGAAAAAATCGAAAAACCGACAAAACCCGAATCGATAAAAAAAATGACTTAATTGGTTTGGATTGGTTCCAATATTTGAAAAACCGACTTGCTTGGCTTGGTTTCTTCTTTGGGAAAAACCGACCCAAACCGAACCATGAACACCCCTACACACAAGTATGCGAGAAATAGTATTATTATTTCTCGGTTGCAGGGCCCGTTTGGAAGGCAACCTTTGTAATTGAGTTTGGGTGTAATTAGTTTTTCCTAATTGTCTCGAAAAATAATTACTTAGTCCACGTGAAATTGGATATAATTGAGGTGGAACTGATGGGATTCTTGCACCTTTAACTAAAGGTTATAACGACCCGATCACTTGTTTTGAGCTTTATCGTCTTGTTCGGTGGTTTAAGGTTTTGAATAGTTTCATATTATGTACTATGACTTGCGTGTATGGACGGTATAAGTTTTCAAGAGATTTGGGATTGAGTTGGAAGAATAATTTTTCTTTTAGAAGCTTTAAGTTGGAAGAGTTGATAAAGTTTGACTTTCGCACATCTGATCTCAAATCGGAGTTTTGATGGTTTCGTTAGGTCTGGATGGTGATTTTGAAATTAGGTGTATGCTGGAATATGATTCAGAGGTTCTTAGGTTGATTTGGCACTTTTTTTGTTAAAGTTGACAATTTAAAGGTTTAGAATTTTTTTGAGTATGACCATGGTCCGTGTCACAACCCAAAATTCCCACATTTGAGACAGTGATGGCGCCTAACATTTTACTTGCTAGGCAAGCCATCATTAAAGGATCTTAAGCCAATTTTAATCAATTACGATAAGTAACACAGTTAAGCCGAACTGAAAAATAATATTGAGTGTGAAATAACATAAAAAGCTTTAATATATAAGTACAATTCGGATATGGTGTCACAATTCACGAGCTTTTAGAGTTTCTACAAACAGAGTTTGAAATAAATACAACTGTCTTGAATGAAAAGAACAGTAAACTAGGGGAAATGGAAGGGGACTTCAAGGTTTGCGGGCGCCAGCAGATCTACCTCGAGTCTCCAAAAACAAATCCAAGTTGAAACGCCTCACGGACAGTTGGGAGCAATATCAAAATCTGCACAAAAAGTGCAGAATGTAGTATGAGTACAACCGACCCAATGTACTCTGTAAATGTCGAGCCTAACATTGACGAGGTAGTGACGAGGCTATGACAAGACACCCACGTAAAAATAAACATGTGCAGATAACAATATACGCACAACGCAATAACAAGTAAAAGCTAAACATTTATTTTTGGAGAGAACATGCGAAAATCGGGTACAAAATACGATAAACACTACAAGGCATGATAACAAGAAACAGTCAATAAGCCTGCAACCAGCAAAATGGATAAAAACACAATGAACAAAACTGCACGGCATCACCCTTCGTGCTTTTACTCTCAGCCTCACTACGAAACAAGAATATCGGCACGGCATCACCCTTCGTGCTTTTACTCTCAACCTCACTGTGAAACAATAATATCGACACGGCATCACCCTTCGTGCTTATACTCTCAACCTCACTTTGAAACAATAATAACTGCATGGCATTACCCTTCGTGCTTTTTCACTCACTTTCATCATAATCAATGGATACGGCACGGCATCACCATTCGTGCATTAACACTCCCCCTACCATATAACAGTGAACATAAACAAAGGGAGACGGAATAAGCAAGGACAAACACTCCCGCATGCTTTGACCCAACAATAACACATATGTACTCATCACCTCACATATATGTTGTACCAAACATATAGCAAACAAGCAAACAAGTATTAATCCCTCAAGTCAAGGTGAACCACGACACTCACCTTGCTCCAACGATCAATTCAAAGCTCTATGGGGGCCTTTCTCATAGAATTTGCCTCCAAACCACTCGTATCCAACCACAATTGACTCAATAATATCAAATATTATTAAAGGAATCAATTACAATGCATAAATTTAAATTTTCAAACTTTCTCCCAAAAAGTCAAAAATCAACTCCGGGCCCTCTTGGTCAAAACCCGAGGTTTGGACCAAAATTCATTTACCCATTCACCCCCGAGCCCAGTTATGAAATTTTTTTCGAAATCCGGCTTCAATTTGAGGTCTAAATTTTAATTTTACAAAAATCCTTAATTCCCAATTTCCACCATGAAAGTACTAGTAGGTTGAAATCTTATGAAATGTAATGAAAGATTAAAATAGAATAGGTTAGAATCACTTACCAATGAATTGGGGAAGAAAAACTCTTGGGAAAATCGCCTCTAGGATTCTCTAGTTTTGAAATTTTGAAAGAATGAGAAAAATCCCGTTTTTGGGACTGTTTTAATCACTGGCGTCAGGTGTTCATCGCGTTCGCGTGAAACATGACGCGTTCGAAGGCACTGCCCAGATGGCTTACGCGATCGCGAGTCACTCTACGTGTTCGTGTAGGCTTAGCCCCCTAGCCTTCGCGTTCACGATCCTGGTCACCCAGCTCATCCAATACTATGTGTTCGCGCGTGTGAGGATGCATTTGCGAAGGGTAATTCCCCCAGTCCCCACTTACCTTTAGTGTTCGCGGTTGTATATATGTGATCGCATAGGAGCTTACACCAGACACCGACAGGAATGAAAAACCAGAAATTTTCTAAGTTCAAAAGGTTCGTAGGCTATTCGAAACTCACCCAAGCCCTCGGGGCTCCAACCTAAATGTGCACACAGGTCCAAAAACCTCGTACGAATTCGCTCGCACGATTAAAACACCAAAATAATGCCTAGAACTACGAATCAGACACCAAATTAAATGAAATTTTCAAAATTTTAAAACTTCTATTTTAATAACCGGACGTCCGAATCACGTCAAACCACCTCCTTTTCTCACCAAATTTGACAGACAAGTCATAAGTATAGTAATGGACCTATACCGGGTTCTGAAACAAAAATATGAACCTGGTATCAACAAATTCAAATATCGGTTAATTCTTTAAAATCATTAAACCTTTAAACTTTAAATTTTTCAACAAAAAAAAATCAAAAACTCGAGCTAGGGACCTCCGAATTCGATTTCGGGCATACGCACAAGTAGGGGTGGGCATTCGGTATTTCGGATCGGTATTTAATAATTTTGGTACGGTATTTCGGTATTCGGTTTTTCAATTGTGTATACCAAATACCGTACCAAAATATTTCGGTACGGTTTAGTATTTATTATTTTTGTTCGATACGGTTCGATACAGTTTCGATTTAATATTCGGTCTTATTTCATATTCAAGATGCATGACATGGTGAACATTTCGCATGTTATGTTATGCTCTATCTATGTCATTTTCTGCAGATAGCTATTTTCTTTCTTTGATGTATCGAACATATGGTACATATGTAGTATTGTTCCATAGGTTAACAACACTTACCATTATTTACAAAGTACAAACAATACTACATATGTATCGAACCTTGTAAATAACAACAATACTCCATATCTAAATGACTACTGTAAAGTAGCAAACAGTAAATAACAACAATACAACACTTACCATTATTTACAAACATTGCAACTTAGGAACAAAATACCAAATGCAAACAACAAAGTAATACATTTATGACAACAAAATAAGCTCGATCTCCATCTGTGCCAAAATAGAAAAGGCAACCAGAACAAAATACCAAATGCAAACAGCCTTAACATTCTGCAGTTAATAATTTGCTAATTTACAAAACAAATTAGCAGTCCAAAACTGAACATCCAAAGACCAAAATACAGCTAAAATGCAACTAATTAACAGTCCAACTGTTACTGAACAGTTACAGAAAAAGATCCTCACACGGGACAACACTTAACAGTTAATAGTATGCTAATTTGGAGCACTAAAATGGAGCAAAATAGAAAATTTTTACTGCTGGGATAACACTATAGCAACATTAACAGGCTGCAAATCTTCTCTGAAAATGGCCAACCGAGCACGGGGCATGATTGCACTTGAACCTAAACAATATATAAATCATAATTTAGAATTTTATTTTTTGATGATAATAAAACAAACTACAAAAGAATATCACCAAAACAAATAGTGTATTCAAACTTATCACTCAAGTTGCAAGTTGCAATTATACATCAAACAATGCTAGTAGTGCTTCCATTATTTTCCATATCTAAAGATAATTCGACCAAATATGTCAATGACAATGACAAACAATTATGATATATTATTATGAACTAAAATACACACAAAATATTAAAGCTTACCAAGCTCGAGTTCCTCAAGATACTTCAAGTCTTCTTCAACACTAATAGGATTCTTCTCTTCTCTAAGCCAATCTTGAACAAAAATAAGAGCTTGCACACATTTAGGAGTCAATGAACTCCTAAATGGATCAAGAATACGGCCACCGGTGCTAAACGCACATTCCGACGCCACACTAGAAATTGGAATGGCCAACACATCACGAGCCAACTCCGAAAGAATAGGAAATCTAGGAGCATGGGTTTTCCACCAACTTAAGATATCAAATTCTTCACTAAATGGCTCTTGTTCTTCACTAATGTATTTATCCAACTCCGATTTAGCACCCCCACTTCCATTGTCTTCCTTTTGTTTCTTCNTTTCCATTGTCTTCTTTTTGTTTCTTCAAGTGAAGCTTCGTCCTTATTAATGATGCAGTTATAACACTCCCACTAGATGTAGTAGATGTGTTATTAGATGAAGTAAAACTAGATGGAGATTGAGTACAAGATCCAGTTGAATACTTTTTTAGATACTCTTCAAACAAAGAATTCATATAAGCATACACCTCAGCATTTATTTTCTTCCCCTTTTCCTCCCCAAAAAGTTCTTCAAGTGCTCCCTCTACATATTCAAATTTGTTACGTGGATCCAAGACGGAAGCAATAAAAATTATTTTATTCATCTTTTCGGGCTCACCCCAATACTTCTTGAACTTTTCTTGCATCCGCTCAGCCATTTTTCTCAAATTCTCACCCTCACTAACTAAACACATTTTCAAATGATAATAAAGTTCAGATACATCGTCAAAATGAGCATTACAAGTGACATAACGCGAACCTGAAACTTTTTTGGTGAGCTGGTGAAATCTTGCAAGAAATTGTATCACATTTCTCACATTCACCCAATCCTCAGATTCAAGAGGACATGCACTACTACCATCTTCACTAGGACCTGCATTACTACCATTTTTTCATGAGATGATTTTAAATTTCTATTATGTATTTAACTATTTGTTTGTCTGTATACTATTATATTCATGTTCAAGAGTTATTTTCTTGCTTGTTATTTACAATACAAAATTTTCTTCCTTTCTCCAGGGGAGAATCGAGGCACGACGTTGAAGGGACTCGGGTCACGGACAAATAGATATTCATATACTGTCATCGCATCTCATGTTGTGCACTCCAGTCATCAGATAAATAAAATGATGCAAGCCAGTAACAACATACAAATATCAACCAATAAGGAAAATAAAAACTTGGCATTTTACTAGTTGCCAAATGATCGAATTCACAAAGTATAAAAAGAAATCTCAAACAATCACAAAATAAAGATCATAGAAAATTCATCTGAACCTGGTCGGAGCGTTGAGCTTCGAAATAATCCAATGATTGAGTGAGGAGTGAGGAGAGAGGAGTCGGAACTCGGAATCACCAACGCGGCAACGCCAGACGCCCAGATCGGAGACGAAAATGATGACTCTATGACTGCCTGACTCTGAGGGAGTGAAAGCGTGGCTGCATTTTCACACCAATGACAAAAAACAAACAAGGAAAAATGAAATTAAAAATGGTAAAAATTGTATATACACAAAGAAAGAAAAGGGGAATTAGAATAAGAAAATTATGTTTCAAGAATTGAGATGACAAAGAGAAGAACATAAATGGATTTGAAAATTCCCTGTAGAGTGTAGAAAGCACAAGCATGTCGAATATACACAAAGAAAGAACATAAATGGATTTGAAAATTGAGATGGTGTTTACTTACTTATTTGTGTTCTCTGGTGGTTTGGCCGGCGTGGGTGAAGTCGTGAAGAAGAAGAATTGCAGCGGCCGATGTGGGTGAAGTCGCGAAGAAGAAGAACTGACGACTAAGCGTGAGAGAGAACCTTATTTGCTAATTGAAATGGCCTAACCTAAGTCCTAAGAGTCTAAAAGGTACTGGGCTTGGGGGCGACGGGAATGGGTATTAAATTGGACTGGCCGGATGGGCACTGGGTGGGTAGAGAATAGAGATAGGTAGGGTCCAAAAGAAAATATCCTTAAAATTTCGGTATATTCGGTATTTCGGTATACCGAATTTTTAAAATTGTAATACCGAGAACCGAACCGAAATACCGAATTAATTCGGTATTTCGGTATACCGAATTTTTAAAATTGTAATACCGAGAACCGAACCGAAATACCAAAAATTTAATACCGAATTAGACCGAAATACCGAAAAATCCGAAACCGAAATACCGAATTAATTCGGTTCGGTTCGGTTCGGAATTTAGTTTTTCGGATTTTATGCCCACCCCTACGCACAGGTCCCAAATCACGATATGGACCCGCTAGGACCGTCAAAACACATCCGAGTCCGTTTGCTCAAAACGTTGACCAAAGTCAACTTAAATAAATTTTTAAGGTAAAATTTCATATTTTATCAGTTTTTTAACATACAAGCCTTTCGGAAAAATACTCGGACTGCACACTCAAATCGAAGAAGGCTTAAAGAAGCTATTGGAGGCTTCGAAACACAGAATTAGGTTCTAAAACTCTAGATGACCTATCGGGTCATCACAGTTTGACTTTATGGCTATCGGGTTCAACTTTTGATTTAGGACTTGGAATACGTTTGTCTTGTCATTTGGAACTTGTGTGCTTGATGGGAATCGGATGCATGGTTGTGTTTCTAGCAATTCTTGAAATTCATTATGATTTTCATGTGCTTTGGTGTGCGATTCGTGGTTTCGGATTTTATCTTAGTGATTTAATCGCACGAGGGAGTTCATATGATATTTATTCACTTGTGTGGATTGTTTGGTGTGGAGCCTCGGGGCCTTGGATGAATTTCAGACGCTTTCCGTAGAGTTTTGTGCAAGGTTCATTTTTGCTGGTGTGTTGTTCTCGCATTTGCGAGTAGTTGGTCGCATTTGCAAGATATTTCTCGCTTTTAGGAAGTAAGCTGGGGACTAGGGAGATCGCATATGCGAACAATTTGATCACATTTGTGATGGGACCTGGGCAGGGGATTACTGTATTTGCAACAAATTTTTCGCTTTTGAGTTCACTATTGCGAATAATATGTGACTTTTACGACATTTTAAGCTTTACTCGGGGGTCATTTTCCGATCCTTTTTTCACATTTGTGAACCCCAGGTTGCAAATACTACATTTCCAGCTTGTTGATAACTGGGTATTTTGGGACTTAACTTCATTTATAATATTTTTTAGCCTTAGACTCGATGGGAGGCGAGTTTGAGGAGAGCTTTTCATACACAATCATTGGGTAAGTGATTTTAACTCAATTTTGATTATATAATATGATTTTTTAACATCTAAATCATGAGATTTAAAGAGCAATTTTGGGATTTTGACTATGTTTGAAAAAATAAAAATTTGAGATTTGAGAGTCGAATCAGAGTCGGATTTGAAAACTAAACATACATGTGGACTCGTGGGACTATGGGTAGTCAAGATCTATCTTTCGATTCGGGTTTTGACCAGATGGGCCCGTGATTGACTTTTGTAAACTTTTGGGTAATTGTGTAAAGATCTTGACGTTGTTAATTGAAAGTGAATTCTCTTGCATTATTTGTTGTTACTAAGTCATTTTTTGCTAGATTTGAGCCGAGCGAAGGTCAATTTTAAAGGAAAAGTATTTTAAGAGTACTGATTGAGGGCTTTTGAGGTAATTATCTCACCTAACCTTGGGGGAGGGGGAACTTTTCCGTAGAATTTGATCTAATTGCTTATTTGTACTATGTGAACGGTGTGTACATAAGGTGACGAGTGAGTACACGACATATATATGTTGGTTATGACCGGATTGACTTGAAGTTTCTCTTATTGCCTTGTTTTGATTGTGAAATCTATACACTACATGTTTCCTATTGTGATTATTACTTGAGTTTATATTCCATGTTAGAGATCATACTTTAGGATTGTATTTTCTTAATTGTCCAAGTCGGGCGTTTGTGAAATTGTTACTATTTGGATTACCTGAATCCATGTTATATGTTGAACACCCATCCGTTTTTCCTTAGTGATTGTCCTTGTGCATTACGTTGGCAGATTTGCGAGTTGATATCTTGATGACAATTGATAGTATGTTGTTGTTGTTATTTTTGGCACCTGTGGGCTTGTTGAGCGGATTATCGGGGTGTTTGCACAAAGTTTCTGTTGTGCTACTATTATTATTGATATTGCACATGTGGCGAGACAAGTCGGTGTGTGTGTGTGTGTGTATATATATAATGTGATAATTGTTTATTCGCGTATGGCGAGACAAGCGGACAATTGCTTTATTATTACGCATACAACAAAACAAGGGGGCTATGTGGGGATGATATGTGATGGCCTGGGCGTTTTATTGATGAGGTTTGTGTAGTGGTATGCCTTCTTATATGTGTAATATATTTTCACGTGTTTCGTTGTGTTGTTTCCAATGTGCTTATCTGTGTCTTTGTCATTTACTTGATGATTTGGTTGCCAAGGCAAATTCACCTATGTGGATCTCGTATTCTATGAAGTTGTTGGTACATAACAGAATGAAATAAAAAGGAAGTTGTTACCATGCATTACTTTATTTGATTCTTGATAAATTTCTATTGAACGTGTTATTGATAACTAACATGGGTTGTGATATACATTGTAGCACGAGGTCTTTGCCATGTGGTTGTGGTATATGTTGTGGCACGAGGTCTTTGTCGTGCGATTCTGATATACATTGTGGCACGAGGTCTTTGCCTTGCGTTTGTAGTATATGTTGTGGCATGAGGTCATTATCATACGAGTGTGACTTATATTGTGGCACGAGGTCATTGTTGTGCATGTGTGACTTATATTTGTGGCACGAGGTCATTGTCGTGCAAGTGTGGCTTATGTTGTGGAACGAGGGATTTGCCTTGTGAGGGTGATTAGAATTGGCACAAGGTGCCATGTGTATGTGATTTATTTAATGACTTATTGTTGAAACGGGACCTTTAATTGCTTTAAATGGTTATCACTCTTACTGATAATATTACAGTTGTTGCTTTCCGTTAATCTTTCTGCTGTCAGTTTGATATTTTGTACAGTTATATTTTACTAGTGAGTGTCTTGACTTGTACCTCGTCACTACTCCACCGAGATTAGTGTTGATACTTACTAGGTACTGACCGTGGTGTACTCATACTACACTTCTGCACATTTTTGTGTAGATCCAGTGTTGGAGATAGCATAACCCAGTAGTGAGAGCTATTTGATCACGGGGATTCGAGGTAGAGTTGCTTATTTGTTGCAATCCCTTTGATTCCTTTCCTTACATTATACTGTCATTTCTCTATCCGAACAATATTGTATTTTGTGTTATTTATTCAGTTAGAGTTCGTGACTCTATACTACCTAGTCATGGGGACTGGCTGTGATTATCGCTGTGTTAGTTTGTATCGCCTTTATATCCGCCTTTATATTAACCTTTGCTTCATAATATCATGTTTAATAGGTTTAATTATAGTAAGTGATCGTCTTACCTAATTTAGAGACTAGGTGTCATCACAATCCTTAAGGTGGGATTTGGGTCGTGACAAAGGTATCACATTGGAATTAAAGAAATTTCTATATGGAGGATTTTACTTTTTAATAATTCTAACACGATGTGAATCTAGAATAGTCAAGTCCATGAATATTAAATCATATGGTAATACTTAAAAGGTTATATGGAGTAGTTTAACTGGAGTTTAAGAAAAAAAGATTTTTTAAAAACTTATGGTCTTAAATATATTGTAATATTTGTGTCGCTGTAAAACTTTGAAAACTTATGATTTTGTACATGTCGTAACTTTTGTATGGCTACAAAATCTCATCGCTAAGGATAAGGTAAGGAGTTTTAGTAAATTTTTTCAGGACCAACAGTCCCGGGAGGTCCACAGTAAAATACAGGACTTGAGCGTATGCCTGGAATTGAACTCCGAGGTCCCTAGCTTTAGAAATCAATGAAGAAAATTGTTATATTGGTTTTTAAAGGAAATAAAGAAATGAATTAACATTTGAACTCGTTGGTATCGGGCCAGCATTTTGGTTCCGTAGCCCGATACAGGTTTGTTATAATATTTAAGTACTATCTGTGAAATTTGGTAGAAATCAGAGTTTATTTGACGTGATTTGGACGTCCGATTGAGAAAAAAGTGAATTTGAAGTGTTCTTGAGAAAATTATGAGTTTTGATGTTAAATTCGTCATTTTAAGTGTTATTTTTATGATTTGATCGCACGATAAAGTGCTTATGATATTTTTAGACTTGCGTGCATGTTTGGTTTGGAGCCTCGAGGGCTCGGGTGAGTTTCGGGTAGCGTCCAAGTTGACTATCTCAGTTTCGTCCAGGTTGGACTTAGGTTTGTTCTCAAAATCCTCTACTTCTCTGACGATCTCCTCAGGGATTGCATCTTCTTCTTCTGAATCACTGTCCTTTTGTTACGTTGTCTCATTACATGTCACAGTTGTCAGTTCATCGAGATAGGAAATAGTAATGCTTTAGGGTTAAAGATATGAAAGAAACGTAGTAATAATAAAACATCAAGCCATTTAAATCAAAAGTAATTTTCAAACTCAAATAACGTTTTTTGGGATCATTGGGAATATTATTTAAAACGAAAAAGCGAGAAGAAATCATTTTTCTAGAAAAATAAAATAAACAATGGTATTCAACCTTGCTACCCCGGGCCCTCGATGGTCTGACAATCCAGTTCTTGAGGAATGTTCCCCTTTCCACATCTTGGATAGTAGGGCCTTCCTCTTCCTCCCCCTCTTCAACGATTACACAGTAGTCCATGTCGTCATCTTCCAAGAACAGATTCCTTAATGCCGCCAACGCTTCTTCTTCCTCCGATCCCCATATAATATCGGCTTGATGGAAGGTCTGACTCGAGTGTGGCACGGGTTGCTTAAGAGGGTAGTATGGACCACGCTATGGTGGTGACCAATTTCGAAATCCTTCCAGGTTTACTGATATCCTAGCCCAAAAGTGGTACCATGGAGCTTTGGATGTATTGGCTTGGAGATGCCTTGAAGATTTTTACCAAGCCCATTGCCGGGCTCATATCCTTTCCATGATAGCATGCTTACTATCTTGCTACTCCACCAATTATCTTTGTCAATTGCGTTAACACGCTCGATACGATGGTAGGTTTCTCCACCTAACTTCCTTCTGTTTTCAACCAACGGGATAGTCTAACTAGTGTAAATGGGGTTGCTCCCATCTCTATGGATGATTACTTCCTAGTGGTTCCATTCGAACTTCACAGCCTGATGTAAGGTAGATACTACAGCCCCAGCAACATGTATCTATGGTCGTCCCAACAACAGATTGTAAGATGCGGATATGTCCAGTACATGAAACTCAACATCAACCCATGTAGGACCCATCTGCAGACAGAGATTAGTTTCTCCAATGGTAGCCCTTTGAGACTCGTCGAATGCTTTCACATTCATTGTTCCTTCTCGTATCTCATGTAAGCCTTTGCCCAACCTCTTCAGCATTGTTAATGGGCAAATGTTGAGGTTAAATCCTCCATCAATCAAAACTCTGGCAATAAACTTGTCTTTATATTGCACTGTGATGTGCAGTGCCCTGTTGTGATTCAACCCTTCAGGCGGTAGCTTGTCCTCGTGGAAAGTGATTTTGTGGCTTTCCAGCACCTGCCCCCTCATATTGGCCATTTCTCCACCAGTAATGTTGTTGGGCACATATGCTTCACTCAACACCTTCATTAGATTATTCCTGTGTGCCTCAGAATTTTGCAGCAGTGATAGGATAGATATCTGAGCGGTTGTCTTGTTCAAATGATCAACGACAGAATACTCCCTTGCTTGTACCTTCCTCCAGAGTTCATCTGGACCAATTTCAATAATGGGCAGTTTTCTGGAGGCCTGCTTACTGGTTTCTCCCAAATGTTCCGGTGTATAAACTCTTCCCATTCTGGTCATTCCTCGTGCAACGCCAGATTTTTCCATTTTCGCTTTCCCTTTCTTCTAGCCTCGGCCACATAATCCCAAGGTACAATATTGGTACTGAAGGATGGTGTGGTTTCCACCGTCACTATGAAGGGTGTGGCTATTTCCACCTCAAATGGAGCAGGTGTGGCTGCAATTTGTGCTACTTATACCTCAAATGGAACCGATGCGGTTACCTCAACCTTAACTGACGGTTGTACCTGCACCATAATAGGATTGAGCGTGACTGCGGGTTTCTTAGGATCCTCACCCTCCAATTTATCCCTCGGGATCCCACTCCTCATCATTTTCTATCACATTGGTCCCTTCACCTATATGATCTGGGAGGGGGTTATTGCAGACGTTGGGTGCATCTTCCTTCGCATGTATGACCTTATTATCAATCAACGTCTGGATCTTATCTTTCAATGTTGGGCACTCGTCAATAATATGCCCTTTCATACCGGAATGATATGCATAAGTTTTATTCGGGTTGACCTATTGAGATGAATTCTCCATTGCCACAACGGGAATAGGGGTGACATAACCGGCAACTTTCAAACTTTCATATAATAGGTCAATGGGTTCAGCAATGGTGGTATACTGTCTGGGTAGATTGCGGTCAAAGTTAGGCCGTCATCTCTGGTAATTTGGACGAGTTGGAGGTGGCTGAAAGTAGGATGGTTGGGAATTATATGTATGGTAGGCAGTAGCAAGTTGGGAATATCTAGGAGGTGATGGTTGGTATGTGGGCGGAGGTGTCTGGCATACAAATGGAGTTTTGGGTCCTTGGGCAACCATTTCTATTCCCACTTCTTTCTTCTTCGATATACCGCCTAATTGCAATGCTTTGTTCGTGGCCTGCAGTACCTCGAAATCTGTCACTATCCCGCTTTTAATACCCTCTTCAATCCTTTCTCCGAGTTTGATGATATCAGAGAACTTATGGTTCTCAATAACCATTAGCCTTTCTTAACACTGTGGTTCATCTGCCCTGACAAAGAATTTGTTCATCTGTTCTTCATCTAACGCTGGTCTGACCTTGGCTGCTTCTGAACTCCACCCAGTAGCATACTCGCGGAAGGTCTCAGTTGGCTTCTTCTTTAGATTCTGGATATATAAGACATCCAGTGCATTCTCTGTATTAAATTTGATGCCATGCTCACCCAATTGCCCCACTTCTTAGGATTCTGTCTTATGTACCAAGACAGGGCATCTTCAGTAAGACTTCTCATGAAGAGCTTCATTCGAATCCTTTCATCTTTTCCGACCCTCACGAGCTTGTCACAATAAGTTCTCAGATAAACCTTGGGATCACCCGTTCCATCAAACATTTCAAACTTGGGAGGTTTGTAACCCTCCGGCAGTTCCACATCTTGTTGTATGCATAAATCCTCATAGTTCATACTTTCTATCCCTTTACCTCTTTCAACACCCTGAACTCGACTCGTCAATTTCTTGAGCTCCTCGGCCATGTTTTTGATGAGCAGATCTTTCTTAGCGGATTCTGGTGTATAGGAGATTGGTTGAGTGGAGTGAGGTAGGGTTTCCACGTATATGGGGTTGTTATGGTGAAGGCCAGGAGTTTGGGTATAGTGATGATCATTGGTGGAGTTTTGTGGTTCGAGGGTAATTTGTGGGGTATTTTGGGGAGTATGATAGGTGGTTTGCTGGTATTGAGGAGGGAAATGTTGATTTTGAGGTGGGGGTTGTATATTGGTGGGGTGCGGGAGGATTCTGCGGGCGTTTGTTGGGTGTGTTCTGAGGTGGTGAAGGATTCTGGGTGTTTGGGTGATTGATATCTTGGATGAGTGTGAGGGAGAGCTTTTCCAAGATACGGATCTGCTCAAGCTCACCCTGAAGTTCGAGTATTTTCTGCTCAAGCCGCGAAACCACATCATTGAGTACCCCGACCATCGGAAGTTTCTGTATTCTGAACATGTGCATTTTTATCTTTCCTGATGTCGTTCATGTCATCCATTTTTGCTTTTCCTTTGCCTTTTGGTGGAATAGGAGGAGGAGAAGGTGGAGGGCCCCTGGATCAGGTATGATAAGCTGATGAGGCCAGTTTGCGCGAACCAACCTTTGGGAATGGTAATAATCAAAAGAAAGAAAAAACAAAAAGGTAGCCAATTCAGTAAGAGTTCTAAAAAGAGCATGTGCAATATTTAAACACATATTGCGAAAATATAAATTCTCATCCTAATTTGGGAGCCTCGTTCTGCCCGAGGTAGGCCTAGCGACAAGTTGATTTGGAGAACTTAAGTGCCAATAATTGCCTCATTTCATAAATGTAAAAATAGATGAATCTAAAATGACACGAAGATAAGATAAGATAAGTCACTACTGGCACTTGGCCTTATTACATTTGGAAAAGCAAATAAATCTACTCTACTTGGTCCGAGAGGAACTTTTCTCAGGCTTGACCTTCCTAGATCCATCGATCAGGTTCCCCAGTTCGCACATGCCCAATAGAAAGTATACCCTTGCTAGATGCCCTCTTTTGCTTCCCTCAGCATTTTGGCAGTCGATGACTCCTTTCCTTGTCTTCTCCTCCAGCTCCACCAAACCCTGCTCCAGATACTCCAACCTTTCATTAGAGTTGATAGCCAGTTCGATCCATTTATTGATTAGTCTTATGTCTGTCTCAGGTATCTCCAGATGCTCAGCCTTGGAGTCATGAATCCTTTTGCACAGTTTGTTGTATTTCACTTGGGCCTCAACAGCTTCGCCTATGATCCTATTTCCTCGACCGAGTCCCGACTCAACTATCCCTGCTAGGCTTCTTGTAACCATGAAAAGTAGACGCGTACATGTCCTGCGCGATACCTGTCTGGCTCGATGGTGTCCTTTCTACAATAATCTTTGAGTGCCACATATGCTGAGCTTCACACTTGTATGGGATGTCATCATCCTGAAAATCTGCCCGTTAATGACTCGTTTTTGCATCCCGCGTTATGACCTGCTTCCTGCATGCCTGTCTCATAACCCTGATGGGAACATAGGGGTATATACCTCTTAACCTGATCAATATCAAGTGTGGAGCATCCCTGGGTCTGATGATGAACTTGTCAGTGGGGATCCATTGGACCTGATCCTCAGTCAAACTGTCGAAAAACTACACCCGTTCTGTAGCACTTTCTGGTTGAGCAAACCTATCCGGGATGGAAGTCATTCTCTTAGGGTGATGGAAGGCTATATGATCATTCCATTCCATTCGTGGAAACTCTTGACGGTATTGACCCTTTTGGAGATGTTCCAATAACCAAACCTGTAGCAATAAATTACAACCTTCGAAGTGTTTGAACCCCTTCTGGCAGTGGTCCAAGTCTCGATAGATGCCAGCTATAATCATAGGGACAATGGTGTATGTTTGCCCCTCAATTCCCTCCATTAAAGTTTTGGCTACCATATCCAGTCTGGTGAGAATTATGTCCCATTGCATTGGGAACACCATCATAACCAGAAAGCAGACACCAAACACAAAAACCTTGCGGTAAATATGACCCAAGAAAGTGATAGAGAATTCATCATGGAAGATACGGTAGGACTTGCTATGACCGTATCGTTCATATAGGTAGTCAAAGGGTACGTAAGACTTCTTTAAGCATTCCAAATCATCGTTCTTTTTCAAACCCATCATCTTCATAAATCCCTAGCGGTACGGTTTTCTGGCAACAATAAACCAGGACTGTCCTAAGGTAGCCCAGTGAATCCCCCTATTTCTTCCAAGAGCGGGGTCATTTCTATGTTCCCAAAGTGAAACACTGATCTTTCACTATTCCAGAACATTGTAGTAGCTTGAATCTATATATTATTTGGTTGAATGTCCAATAGAGACGGCAAATTTACCAGGACCTTCTTCACATGTTTTTTGTCACTTGAGGAAAGATCTTCCCACCAATCTAACATCAGTGGTGGTATGTTATGGACCATGCCGAACCTGGGGACTTCGAGCCTCATTTTCTGCAAAACAAATAATGTTAGGCCCTTTCCTCCTTAAGATTCGACTATTTATACATCAATGATTACCATATTGGCACTTATTTCTCCAAATTAATGCACATATCGTGGTTGCATCCGTTGCATTATGGAAACCCCTGTGGACTTTGGATAAGGCTTCTCTTAAAGGGTTATTACGTGGTCAACATATTAACCCGGCTAGGTTTGACCATGATGTATGCACAATTAATCAGAGTAAGGTTTCTATGGAGATCTAGACCGGTACCCTCAAGCGGACAACTTGAGGGGGAAATGCATGGAACCGTCGACTACACCGCTAATCCACTAGTTTTACCGCAAATAAGACTTTCCAAATTTAAGGGGTAATATATAGGAAGAGTGCAAACACTCATCAAGCGTTGCTATAGGATCGATTACGCACGAGTGAAATATGATATTGAGCATGATTTATGCAACATTAAATAACATGTTGTCACGTATTTGCATGTTAAAAATGATAAATGCGGTATTTAATAATTGAAAGACGTTTAAGAAAGAAAAACAAGGAAACAAGTCAGTTTCTGTAGTAAAGGAAATCATAAAGGCTTAAAAATAGGCAATTAAATTCACATAAAAGGGAAAGGGAAACGGTGCGCACGTATTAACAAAATAAATCATGCTTAAGACTAATTCACAAAAAGAAAGTTTGTGATGGTAAGAGCCTAATTATATCCTCAGCAGAGTCGACATGTTGTCGCGTCCCTTTTTTCCTTACGGAGTCCGGGTTTCGACATTTTGGGACAACTCCCTTCCTTTTGGGACGGGGTGTGAGATTTGAAGAGTCGCCACCTAACGAATTAAGGTGTGTTAGGTCACCTAAAGCAAACAACTCATTAAACTAGTTTACATCACCAAAGATTGGGTAAGGGCTCAAAATTACCTTGAGGGGAAGGTGTTAGGCACCCCTCGAGGTCCACACAGATGGGTCCCGACCAAACTCAATTAAGTGAATTACTCTTTAAAGGAAAGCAAAACAATTTAAAACAAACAGATATTGCTTTACAACATGAATTAGAAGGGGTCCTAGGTTTTTTAGCCTATAGGATCATTTTCATGCAATACTCGGTAACCTTCCCCAAATTGAGGTGTTACGTGTAGTATTAGCGCACAAGTCATCATCTCCTTCTACCCAATTACTACCTTTTTAGTTATTACCTAAGCGTTCTAATAGCTTCTAGTGCGTACCTTATGCGTGCACTACCCGTCCCTTACCTATGGTCCTGGAGGTGTTTAGGACCTATATTTAAGGTGGTTCTAGACTCGCATATGTTGCTTAAAATGAGAAAACTAAGCGACAAACAAAAGTCAAGTAGCACTGCCACATAAAGAGCAAGTAGGGGCTCGTGTTAACCTCCACATGTAAACAATAAATGCACTCAATTCAAACAAACAATTTTTTTTGGATTTAAGACCCCTATAGGCAGGATATCTAGATGAGCATAAACATAATATATAACAACTTTATTAAAGCGAAGCAACAAGACCTATCGGTTTGCCTACTGATTCTGTTAATACTCTGTATCTGGGCACGTTTACAGACAACAAGAAATCACAATTTTAGTCCCATAATTCCTTAATTACCCTATCATTTTGCCTAAGTGATAATCGGGCAGAATCCTATAGACATGGTATTTAAATTGTTAATTAGACCATAATTTATAAACCAGATACTGATTTTAACAGGCATATTTTATCTTTTAGATCCTATAGGCATGATTTCTAAGTGATGAAACTGGTTACAATTATTATTTCCTACATGCATGATATCTAAATGCAGAAAGACTAGTTTTATGTTCATTTCCTATAAGCATGATATCTAAGTGAAGAAACTGATTTTATATTTTGTTTTCTATAGGCATGATATCTAAATGCAGAAAGATTAGTTTTATATTTTATTTCCTATAGGCATTGATGTTTTAGACGTCAATACCACACAAGAAGATAGGTTAATTTGTGTGGTACCCAATTTTTGAGTGTTGTCTCTCTAGAAAAACCTGGTTCTTCTTGGTGTTCCAACTTCTACTGTTGCGGAATAATAAAAGCAGTAAAGTAAAAACACAGATTTTTACGTGGAAAACACCTGGCTCAAAAGGTGAAAAAACCACGACCTACTCCTCAGTAGGATTTGGTCAAACTCTTCACTAAAACTTTGAGCCAAACAGACTTACAAAATAAACTCTTTTGTAATCCTAGGACTAACTCTAATCCCTTCGAAGTAACTAGCCCCTAGCTAATTTCTACAAGCTTCAAGTTAACTCTAACTTGAACAATGCGTACCTATTACAATTGCTTATATGAAAGCTGAAAAGATACAATATTAAATCTCCTACTACAACCAACTAGACTCAATGATAAACAGATGGAACTGGTTCTTCTAGCTGGTCTGTAGCCCTTGTATCGCACGGTAATTCTTCTTGCAAAATATCTGAGAATTTTTCTTTCAGCTTTTGATTCACTTCTGCACTTGTGCGTTCTTAATTCAAGCAAGAATACTTCAATTATTTATAAAGTCAGTTGTTGAGTTTGTTGTTCAGTTCTGGTACAACTCTGCCTGGGAGAACGAGTTCATATTAAACTCAACTTCCTTCCTTCATTACTGTCCTTGCTGAATTCAACTTCTATTTTCTTATCAATTTGCAACCTTTTCGCATTAGGATACACTCTCTTTGTTCATTGATACTTCACACTCGCATTCATCTCATATGCATATAAGGTTTGTGTGCCAACGCGTCAGGTCAAGTATATATGCTCTGATGGACATGGTTCAACTGGTCAGACATTTGTCAATCTTCAAAACTATGCAGTGACTTGGGTCAACAAATTCCCCATTTTTGATGATGACAAACTCTGTGCTTCTCCCTGTATACAGCTCAAACACTTTATATGTTTTTAAGCATTTATCATAGAGAAACCAGTCATTAGGTTATAAATATCACTTAAAATATAAATGCACTTGTCTTCCCCCTTTTGGCATCATCGAAAAGTTTGCAAAATGATAAAGTCACCAGTATTGTTAACAATTACTCATGGCCATTAAGGCAACTGCATGTGCAAACATGATTAATCATCACAAGAAACCAATAAATGTAAGCTATCTAAGAAATTGAGACAAGCCAATAATAAAACAACAAAAATCCATTGATTAGGAACGAACATCAAACACCATACAACTAAACAAAAACAACCATAACCATTAGCAAAACAAAATAAACATAAACAGAACAACTGGTCTAAAGAGGGGTTTTGGTAGCTCTGGATATCCTAAGGATGGGAAGGTGCAGAGGAGGTTGTGGTCTTGGTTTGTAGAAGAGAAAGCCTCTGGTTAAGAACACCCTCGTTCTTTTCCTTATCTTTTGCTAATTCAGCCCTGAGAGCATCCCGCTCAGCTTCAACCTCAATCAAACGAGATTTCAAATGAAGGATTTCCATATCATTGATCTCGCTTTCCTGCACCAGAGTTCTAACTTTGCTGTTGATAGGCTGCTTCCTAGATGAACCAGGTTCATCTGCAGGTACATTTATTGTATAATCGCAAGTCAGCAAAGTATCCTTCCCAAAATAGTCCTTGGGAGTAGCCATCTCAGCCTTTTTCACAGGAACATCAAAATGAGCAAGCACAACTGTCAGAATAAAGCTATATGGGATTGCATGTGCTTTTGTTCCATTCACAACTCTGTCCAGGAGTTGGATGATGAAGGCTGGCCAATTTATCTGCTTTCCCCTATACAAACATTCCATCAAGGTAAAATCCATATAGTTGGCTATGTGCCTTCTTTCTTGTATTGGTAGCAAGAACTTGATGACAAACTCGAAGAGCAATTTGTGTTTTGGCTTCATTTCACCTTTTTAGACTTGCTTGGGTTCAATTTCCCTTTCATTGTCACTGAAGAATCTGGTAATGTTGATCGCTGAGGCCATCCCATCCAAACTAGGCCATCGTTGCTTCGTGTAATCTTCGTAGCCCTCAGCAGGAATGTGCAGAATTTCTCCCAGCTCTGTAGCATCAACGGAGACTTGAATTCCTTTGACTGTGGTAGTGACCCTGCCATCCTTGACCACTGCATTACCCATGAACTCCACCATTCCAGCTCTAGCCAACCTTCCTTCCATGTGAAGGACCATGTTCTTCCACCCCTGAACATCCAGTGTGTTCAGCAGGTATCTCATCCCAGGTTCCTCGAGATCCTTCACCAACTTTCCCTTCAGAATTGTTCTTTTGCCGAACAAGGTGATTCTGTCAGTCACCTCACCAACTTCCCCCTCATTTTCTCCACTCCACTCTTTATCATCATCTTTCTCAATGACCTTCACTTTTCTTGACTTGGACCTGGTCCTTTTGACGGTTCTTGTAGGTGTGGCAGACACAATAGCCGACTTCTTTGAAGAAGCCTTAGCGCTTTTTGATTTTGGTGCCTCAACCACAACAAGAGCAGTCTGTTCCTCATGATAGACCAGGTCCATCGTATCCTCTTCAACAACAACAGTCTCTACAGGATCTCCTACTTTAGCCTTTCCCTTTGCAGCTCTCTTTTTCTTGCTCTCAAGAAGAGCTTTCTCAAACAGTTCTTCTTCCTCTCTCACAGCACTACGTGTAGCACGCACCTTAGGAACAGGAGCATCAGCAGCTACAAAAGCTTTTCTCTTCTTAGAAGGATTTGGGTTAGTAGCCTTCTTGGACTTCTGCGTCCTCATTTTCTTGAGGTTATAGGACTCCCCCAGTTTTCTTAGCCTGTCAGCCAATGTCTTGTCCCCAAATGAACCAGGTTCCCCTAGTTTTCTTAGCCTGTCAGCCAATGTCTCATCCCCAAATGAACTAGGTTCATCTACTCCTTTCTTTAAGCTTGCTAGACCTATCACTGCTTCCTCGACTACACTTCCCCCTAACTCTGTGACATCTTCTCCAACCTTCTCAGGAATGGGACCACAAATAGTCAATGTAGTACCATCCTCCCCAAATCCCTTTTCCCTCAAGAGCTTTACCTTTTTCCAATTTTCTTTGCCTACTAGGCACTTCAACATCAACTACCGACCCAACCAGAACAAACTTGTTCTCAACATTAACAGACTCAGAAATTGCATCATGATTACCTTGTTCAGAATTTGATGAACCAGGTGCTTCATCCTCGTTGGCTGATTTAAAAGATTCACTTGATGATTCAGAATTATTATCCTTTTCAGCCTGCATAATTGCCTCCAAGAATTTTGCACGTGACCCAGAAGCCACTGATTTTCTGGCAAGAACCTTTATACGACGACCACGAGGGGATGGGTTAGGGTTAGATGTGGGTTATGGAACATGAGGGTTTTCAGGAATATGAGGGGTTTCAGGTTATTGAGAACTGTATATAGATGGAGAACTTGAATCTGATTCATAGTTCCCTCCATCATAATCATGATTTGGTGATGAAGAAGAAGAAGCATATGGTGGTAAAGACATGATTATGAGTGTTGTTGGGAAGAAAAGAAAGAGTGATCAATTTTTGGGTTTGAAGACTAATGATCTTGGTTCGACGGTTACTTTATGAAAAGGAGAGTAATGATGACCCTTATATAAGATATGACTATTAATTTTAGAACGGGTAGAACATTTATTCAAGTGGAAGTCTAATAGTTGTAGGAGTGTCATTGATTAGACGGTTAAGATTTTCCTATAGGCTAATTGAGTACAAAGAATTTGAAATGAACCAGATATAGATAGAATCCTGCTCATGTGTGATTGTAATTAGGTCAATTATTGTATGGAGATGAGAATGTACCTTGTCAGTTAGATGAACCAGCAAAGATGAACCAGGTTCATCGTGTTCAAGTCCTTAATTTGCCTCAATTTACAAAGATAGAGAAACATCATTAGCAACTAGGGAATCATATTAATACATGGCAAGAGAGTATGACAGTAAAGTCATGATGCTGAGCAATGATTAGACTGGTTGATTATCTATGTTAGTGTTTCTAGCCAAAATAAAAAAGAAAAACATTTTTTTTCAATTTTTTTTCCTATCAGGTGATTTTAATCATCCCTAATAAAAGCCTATTTCTCTCAAAATTCTCCCTACTCAGTGCTTTAGTAAAGATATCTGCAATTTGTTGATCAGTAGCACAAAATTCAATTGAGATTATTCCTTTTTCATAGTTATCCCTCAGGAAATAGTGCCTAACATCTATGTGCTTAGTTCTCTTATGATTAATCGGATTGATCCATAGCAACTGAGCACAGCAGGAGGCTGCAGCCACATATTCAGCCTCAGCAGTAGACAAGGCTACTGAATTTTGTTTCTTGGTAGCCCAAGACACAAGGCATGAGCCCAGAAAGTGATACATACCTGAAGTACTTTTCTTGTCAACCAGGAAACCTGCATAATCAACAGCAATATATCCTACAAGGTCGAAATTACTACCTTTAGGATACCAAAGGAACAAATTAATGGTGCCTTTCAAATATCTCAAAATTCTCTTCACTGCAGTGAGGTGGGACTCCTTTGGATTTGCCTGAAACCTAGCACACAGTCTTATGCTGAACACAATATCAGGTCTGCTGGCAGTGAGATATAATAGAGACCCAATCATCCCTCTGTATAGCTTCTGATCAACGGATGAACTAGGTTCATCCATATCCAATTTTGTGGTTGTGGCTATGGGAGTGTCTATATCCTTTGAGTCTTCCATTTTAAACTTCTTGAGCAATTCTTTCACGTACTTTTGTTGGTGGATCATTCTTCCATTTGAGTTTTGCTTGATTTGCAAGCCTAAGAAGAAGTTTAGCTCACCCATCATACTCATCTCAAACTCACTCCCCATAAGCATAGCAAATTCCTTGATCAATTTTTCAGAAGTCGCCCCAAATATAATATCATCCACGTATATTTGCACAACCAGGAGATCCTTACCCTTTTCCCTTAAGAACAATGTACTGTCAATTTTGCATCGTTTGTACCCATGTTCTAGTAGAAATTTTGATAATCGTTCGTACCATGCTCTTGGTGCTTGTTTGAGACCATACAGAGCATACGTGGTCAGGCGACTCCTTGCTTTCAAAACCTGGAGGCTGCTTGACAAATACATCTTCCTTCAGATAACCATTGAGAAAGACACTCTTAACATCCATCTGATGAAGAGTGAATTCCATGTGTGTAGCAAATGCTATAAGAAGTCTGATTTCCTCCAGTCTTGCTACAGGGGAAAAGGTCTCATAATAGTCAATTCCTTCTTCTTGACTATACCCTTGAACAACTAGTCTTGCCTTGTTCCTTGTAACAGTTCCATCCTTATCGAGCTTGTTCCTGAAGACCCACTTGGTGGCAATCACTGATCTGTCTAGTGGCCTTGGTACCAAGTGCCATACTTGACTTCTTTCAAACTGATTCAGCTCTTCTTGCATGGCATTTACCCAATCAGCATCTTGTAGGGCTTCCCCAATGTTCTTTGGTTCGATCATGGATAGAAAGGCATCAAACGCACACAGATTTTTCAAGGATGATCTTGTTTTGATTCCGGATGTCAAATCTTTTATGATGTTCTCAAGAGGGTGAGAACTCTGATATCTATGTGGTTTGAGTACTAGTTGTTCATTCCTAGACAATTCCATGGTGTCTTGTTGCTGTGGAGCAGGGTCAGGGCCAGGTTGCATATATTGAATTCCCCCCTATCATGTTGCTTGGGGTGGTTGAACCTGGCCCATCACCTGTTCCACCTTCCATGTTTGCTTCAATGTGATCACTGCTTCTCACCGATCCAAGCTCCTCATCTTCTGGTTCATGTCTCTTAGTAAGAGTGTTAGTTTCATCAAAGACAACATATACACTTTCTTCTAGACACATAATTCTTTTATTATACACTTTATAAGCTTTTCTATGTGATGAATAACCCAAGAATACTCCCTCATCACTTCTGGGATCAAATTTTTCCTAGGGAATCTTTGCCATTATTATGCACAAAACACTTGCAAAGTGGGATATGTTGGGTGTTATCCATTTAAGTAATTCATAAGGAGTTTTCTCTACTAGAGGTCTGGTCATGCATCTATTGATTATGTAACAAGCAGTGTTTATTGCTTCAGCTCAGAAGCTGTGAGGAAGTTTGCTAGATAGAAGCATGGTTCTTGCCATATCTTCAAGTGTTATGTTTTACCTTTCAACAACCCCATTTTGTTGTGGGGTTCTAGGAGCATAAAAGTTATGATTGACACCATGTTCATCACAGAACTCAGCAAACTTAGCATTCTCAAATTCAGTACCATGGTCAGATCTTATTGATGCTAGTTGATGTCCTAATTGATTTTGAGTTTTCTTGACAAATGAGGTGAACATATCAAATGCTTCATCCTTAGATGCCAGGAATAAGGTCCAAGTGAACCTTGAATAATCATCAAATAGCACCATCACATATCTCTTACCACCTCTACTCAGAGTTCTCATACGACCACACATATCCATATGAACCAGTTCCAACGTCCTGGTGGTACTGTCTATTTTCTTATTTTTGAAAGAGGACCTTACCTGCTTCCCCCTGGCACATGCCTCACAAACTTTGTCCTCCTTGAACATAATGTTAGGAAGTCCTACCACTAAGTCCTTAGAGACTAGTTTGTTAAGTTGAGTCAGACTCGACTGACCAAGTCGTTTGTTCTACAGGAGGGGATCACTGTCCAACACACTTAGGCAAGTGAGTTCATTTTCAGACAGTGTGGACAAGTCTATGACATAGATGTTATTCATTCTTTTTCCCTGCAAAACAATCTTGTCAGTAAGCAGGTTAATCACAAAACATTTTGTGGAAGTAAAAGCAACCAGGTTACCTCTGTCACACAGTTGTGATACCCTGATCAGGCTATATTTCAAGCCATCTATTAGATACACATGTTTAATGGATCCTGTGTCATCCTTACCTACCTTACCAACCCCAATAATTTCACCTTTCTTTCCGTTTACAAAGAAGACATTTCCTCCTTTGAGACTTTCAAGTGAAAGGGACTGTTCCATGTTCCCTGTCATATGCTTTGAGCAGCCACTATCCAAATACCAGATTTGGCTGCCTCCTCTCACTTGAACCT
>ML413878.1:31620-87768 GCA_005239525.1 Nicotiana knightiana
CCCTTCTTCCTCATGAGAAAGTTTCTGAATTCTTTGGTGATCATGGCCATCTCATCATCCTCCAGATCTGCTCCCTCAGTGATTCTTAGTTCTAGACTCCTCTCCTTCTTTGGACTATCCATCTTCATTGTATGCCTTCTGAGTTCATAGGCGGTGAGGTTTCCATTAAGCTCATCCAATCTCAGGGTTGCCATATTTTTGGATTCCTGGATAGCAGTGATTTTGCTTTCCCAGGAAATAGGCAAGACCGTTGTCAGGATCTTCTCAACCCTGTCCTCTTCAAGAATGACTCTTCCAAAAGACTTTAGTTCATTAGTCAAGGTTGTGAACCTTGTGTACATCTCTTGGATAGTCTCTCCTTCTTTCATAGTGAAGTTTTCATACTGAGAGTATAGTAGAGTACCTCTTGACCTTTTTACCTGAGGTGTTCCTTCATGGGCTACTTGCAAGGTATCCCAAATCTCTTTGGCAGTGGTGCAGCTTTGGATTCTGCTGTACTCGTCTGGACCTAGTCCACACACTAGCCACTTTTTGGCCTTTGCATTCTTCTCCCATTTCTTCAGATCCTCAGCAGTGCAATCAGCTCTAGTCTTTGGTATATCTATACCTTCAGCAGTCTTCACCATAGTAGCTATAGGACCATCAGTATGTCCCAGAGTTCATAGTCTTCTCCAATCAGGTGGTCCTTCATCCTGTTTTTCCACCAAGAGTAATACTGGCCATTGAAGAGTGGTGGCTTTGCAGTTGATTGACCCTCCCAGTTTCCAGGTGGTGCACTCATCTTGATTTTCTCCAAGGTGTTAGCCTTTCAAGGATAACCTGCTCTGACACCAATTGATGTTTTAGACGTCAATATCACACAAGAAGATAGGTTAATTTGTGTGGTACCCAATTTTCGAGTGATGTCTCTCTAGAAGAACCTGGTTCTTCTTGGTGTTCCAACTTCTACTGTTGCGGAATAATAAAAGCAGTAAAGTAAAAACACAAAGATTTTTACGTGGAAAACACCTGGCTCAAAAGGTGAAAAAATCACGACCTACTCCTCAGTAGGATTTGCTCAAACCCTTCACTAAAACTTTGAGCCAAACAGACTTACAAAATAAACTCTTTTGTAATCCTAGGACTAACTCTAATCCCTTCGTAGTAACTAGCCCCTAGCTAATTTCTACAAGCTTCAAGTTAACTCTAACTTGAACAATGCGTACCTATTACAATTGCTTCTATGAAAGATGAAAAGATACTATATTAAATCTTCTACTACAACCAACTGGACTCAATGACAAACAAATGGAACTGGTTCTTCTAGCTGGTATGTAGCCCTTGTATCGCACAGTAATTTTGCTTGCAAAATATATGGGAATTTTGCTTTCAGATCATGATTCACTTCTGCACTTGTACGTTCTTAATTCAAGCAAGAATACTTCAATTATTTATAAATTCAGTTGTTGAGTTTGTTGTTTAGTTCTGGTACAACTCTGCCTGGGAGAACGAGTTCGTATTAAACTCAACTTCCTTCCTTCGTTACTGTCCTTGTTGAATTCAACTTCTATTCTCTTATCAATTTGCAACCTTTTCGCATTAGGAGACAATCTCCTTGCTCATTGATACTTCACACTCGCATTCATCTCCTATGCATATAAGGTTTGTGTGCCAACGCATCAGGTCAAGTATGTATTCTCTGATGGACCTGGTTCAACTGGTCAAACATTTGTCAATCTTCAAAAATATGCAGTGACTTGGGTCAACAAGCATAACGTCTAAGTGGGCAGAGGCGTTAACAGAACGTCATACAAGTTCAATAATTTACACACAAAAGATCCTATACACATGATCTCTAATGCAAATTGAGATTTGAAAAAATACATAAAACATGGGCTTTTTATGCAGAATTGATATAAAAACCTATGGACAGGATTTCTAGTATGCCAAAGTGTGAAAATTCAGGTGTACAAATAATGAGATAAGATCCTATAAGCATGATTTCTAATGGTATTCACATAAGGAGTCACAACAACCTATAGGCATGATTTCTACCCGAATTTGATAAAAAAGATATACTTCCCAGCTTTTACTAATAACCCCATATCTGTTTTTACAAGGATTATTACATTATTACAAACAAATATGATTGAAATACATAAAGTTATTCATTACACTATAGGGAGCCTTAGTAGGCCCAACATCAACCTGGAAGTCAGGCCTTCAATCAAGCAAGTCTGGTGTCTACAACTAGTCCATAATACACGAAAACGGGCTTCTGGTGTGTCAAAGTTCCCAAGGGCCTCAAGGACCCCGGGCAATGCTCACACCAGAACCTTTCAAAGAAAATAATTTTATAAGAAGTTGGAAGACCAGCCCCTATGTGTCAGAGTTCGGAGGAGTCACATGGATCCTAGGCAGTGTTCACACTGGGGTGGTAGGACCCTAGATAACTAAGAGTAGACATTTGAAATAGATATGGATAGTTTCAAAAAGGGTTTGATTTTCAGAAGCACATATGTATAAAAGACTGCAGATAGAAAAGAAACCACATTTAGCAGATTGGTACAAACATAGACACTAATACTTAAACAATCACAACAAGAACATGAGCACTTAAATTATATATGGACCTAAACAGGGTTTGAATAAAACACACAATTGGATCAAACAAGGTTTCATATTGCTGAAGTTGACTTAGTTTATTAACTATTACTAGGTGGGATCATCTAGACATGTATTTAGCAGAGAAATATGTTGAAGTTAGAATGACTAGCCGAACAAGCACATAGAGCAAAGGCAATAGGAATTTAAAGCACACTAGTCTTGAAAGAAGTACACAAAAATCATGGATCGACCTGGAACATGCTATGATAAACTATCAACACATAGAACCGGATAGGTTAGCAGGGAGTAAGGCACGCTAGTTAAGAAATAAATAAACAGGAAATGCATGGCAACAGAATCATATCGAGGTTTGAAGTAAACTATTTATATAACTCACATGGACAACACAAGATAATAAGAACTACGGCATGGTAGTTGAGAAAGAGATAGTCAGGAATCAGATGTCAAAACAGAAGCATGTTAAGATTTAACTACATAGCAAATAGAATAGAACATGATAATAGAGATTGAGGCATACCAATTAAGGGGATAGCAAACATGAAGGTGAAGGCAATTGGAGTCCAAGAGTCTAGCCTTGGCTTTCAGCCGGCTAAGCAACAACAACAACAAACCCAGTTTAATCCCAACATGTGGGGTCTGGGGAGGGTAGTCTCTGTGTAGACCTTACCCCTACCTAATGAAGGTAGAGAGGATGTTTCCAATAGACCCTCAGCTCAGGAAGGGCAAGAAGAAGAAGAAGCAAGAAAGGAAGAAAAATGAAAAAGATAAAAAAAAAAAAATATATATATATATATATATAAAATAAAAATAATAGTAATAAAAAAAAATTAAAAAAATAGAAAGGGATAAAGGATAAATAGTATCCAATAATAGCAACAGGGAATACAATACCTGCGGCGAACAAAACCACATGCCGCAATAAAAATCTAAAAATATGAAGTGAAATGCATGCTACTACACCTAACGGTGAACATTATAAACTACCTACTAACCTTCTACCTTAATTCTAGACCTCCACACTCTCCTATCAAGTGTCATGTTCTCAGTGAGCTGAAGCAGCGTGATGTCATGCCTAATCACTCCTCCATAGTACTTCTTAGGCCGACATCGACCCCTTCTCAAACTCTCCATGGCCAACCTCTCACACCTCCTGACAGGGGAATCAATGCTTCTTCTCCGAACATGTACGAACAATCTCAGCCGCGACTCATGCATCTTGTCCTCCACGGAGGTTACTCCCACTCTGTCCCGGATAACTTCATTCTTAATCCTATCTCGACTGGTCCACCCACACATCTATCTCAACATCCTCATTTTTGCAACTCTCATATTCTGCACATGGGAGTTCTTAACTGGCCAACACTCCGCCTCATACAACATAGCGGGTCGAACCACCATTCGATAAAACTTACCCTTAAGTCTTAACGGCACATTCCTATCACATAAAACACCGGAAGCGAGCATCCACTTCATCCACCCCGCTCCGATGCGATGTGTGACATCCTTGTCAATCTCCCCGTTACCCTGGATAATAGACCCAAGATACTTAAAACTCGCTCTCTTGAGGATAACTTGAGCATCCAGCTTAACCTCTACGTTTGCATCATGGATATCACTAAATTTTCACTCCAAGTATTCTGTCTTGGTTCTACTCAGTTTGAAGCCTTTAGACTCCAAGGTTTGTCTCCAAACCTCCAACCTCGCATTAACTCCGCTACGTGTCTCGTCAATCAACACTATATCATCGGTAAATAGTATGCACTAAGGCACCTCCCCTTGGATGTGACGCGATAGTACCTCCATCGCCAAGGCAAACAAAAATAGGCTAAGATCTGATCCCTGGTGCAACCCCATAACCACAAGGATATGGTCCGAGTCACCACCCACAGTCCACACCCGAGTCTTAGCATCATCATACAGATCCTTAATCGCCCTAATGTACGCTACCGGAACGTCACTAACCTCCAAAAACCTCCACAGGACCTCCCTCGGAACTTTATCGTATGCATTCTCAAGGTCAATAAACACCATATGCAAATCATTCTTCCTTTCCTTGTACTGCTCCACTAATCTCTTTACCAGATGAATCGCTTCTTTAGTCGAACGCCCTGACATGAATCCAAACTGATTCTCAGAAATAGACACGCACCTCCTCACCCTGGCCTCCACCACTCTCTTCCAAACCTTCATAGTGTGACAGTGCAGCAAATATAAGTAACATAAAGAACTCAAGTTGTGTGTGTGTGAGTGTATAAGTGACTTTGTGTAGGTATTTTTCTGTGTCTTTAAAAATTAGAATGGTGAGGATTATATAGCATTTAGCAGAGTAAAACAAATAAGCAGGAAAATCAAGAGTTCAGAAATAAGGTATGCAAATCAATTAACCAGTTATTTAGGGCTAAACCCAATCAATTAATAAAACGAAATCCGGGAAGTATCACTTAAATTAGGGAGAACCAATTAACAACCAAGTTTGAGGTTTAATAAGGTAAACAAATACGTCAGAGACCATTTATGGGCCGGTTAAAATGATCAAATCCCAGAAATCAGGCTAGTAACATAATTAAGGAAAGTAGTACCAATTATGAGTCACAAATAAGGAAAAAATAAGTAAAAATCGTCAAAAAGATATCCGTTTTAAAAGAAACAGAATTCTAAACCCTAATTAGGCACATAAAAATCAATTAATCTCTTTTAATTGACAGAGCCAAAGAATAACGCGCAAATATCAGAACAAACAGTGAAATAATTAGAAACTCTAGGGATTAAAACATAGATATGAAAACCAGTCGAACAAATAAAGAGAACCGGAGTTAAAACACTTAAACCCTTTAGAATAATTTTGCAGAAACTTAAAGATGAAACCCTAGTTTTTAGGGAAAAACTAAAATCGGTTAACAATAATAAGAAAAACAGAAGATCTTAAAAGAGAAATATCAGATAAACTCAAAATCATATCAGATCTATAGAAATCTGAACATGCTCAAGTAGAAAGTGACTATGTTTTTTTTTTAAGAAATCGTGAGAAAAATCCGATTTGAACCAAAGATTTAAAGTCGTAAACATGAGGATAACAATACTCACAAATATATAGATGAACACATGCAGATTCACCGATAAAATGAAGGATTTGGACCAAGTCTGTGTTGTATCTCTTTGAGATTCCTTCAAATAACATAAAAATCATAACACCAGTAAGGAACGGAGGCTAAATAGAGCCTAAGATCGAAAAGAGAACCCATGACTTGAAGGGGTTCAGGTGACAGTGGGCTAGGGTTAGGGAGAGGTTGAGAGAGAATAGAGGGGAAAGGGGATTCAGGGCGGCGGAAGTTTAGAAATGACTAGGATAAAAGGGTGTTAGGGGTTAATTAAAAAAGGAAAAGGATCCTGAACCGTTGATCTTCTGAGATCAACGGCCAGGATTGCATCCAGGTTGGTGAGGGCCATAGGAAATTGGGTTATGGGTATTGGATGAGGGTTATTTAATTGGGCTGGGGTAGTAATTTGGGCTAGGTCCGATTAAAGAGGCTATTTGTTAAATACAAATTAATTTGATAAAATAATTTATAAAATAGCTAATAAATGATAAAAAATGATTTAAAATAATTACTTAATATCATAAAAATATAAAAGGTCACTTTCTTGTAAAAATAAAGTAATTATGTCCATATGGGCTATTATTGCAAAGTTATTGTTATTATAACCGAAGAAATATAAATATTGCTATTCAAGAAATAATTAAAGCTTAATATAAATATAAATGATAAAATTAATCAATAAACTATAAAATTATTTGTGATGCAATTAGTAATTATTTATATAATAAAATAGTGGGATAACCTAATTATAAAATTCTTTTAAAATGTAAAAAAATATAGAAAAATATCAATTGATGCTCATGCATTGTTTTGGAGATATATAAGCATTTTGAAAATAATATAGGGAAAATTTGGATATCAACAACATGTACGAGTATTTTTTTATTTTATCCAGCCCGTAGACTCGGTAGTATTTTTATTTTGCACCATCGATGTTCCTCTTTTGTTTATTTGTTCAAAAGGAGATTGTAGTTTCCAAATAAGCTTCTTAGTCCTTTTCCCTCGACCAAGCTCTTCTTCAACATTTCCTTCAATATCCATGGACAAACCCTCATCAATACTCGTTTGTGCAGTCTGACCCTACACATCAAATCAAAGTTCCTGAGATTAGAGCAACAATCAAGTAACGTTAAACTAGACGAAATAAACAAATAAAACAAGAACTAGAAAGTAGTCAATATTCAAGTCCCCGGTAACGCTGACAAAAACTTGTTTCTTCCAAATGCACACGCAAGTATACTGGTCGTACAAGTAATAAAATGATAAGTCGAGTGTCAAACCCACAGAGACTTGTATAAACTACCCACTAAATTTACCAAAATTGTTATTTAGTTAAGCCAAAATCAAGTTCAAGAATGTGATTATACTAAACTATAATTCTAAGTAATAAGTAGATTGTCAAGTAGCAAGTTGATTTTTGTGTATTCAGTAGAGAAAATATTCTAGGGTTTTGATCGATTCACCAATCATATTGTGTTTTAATTAACTCTCCCTTTCATACAATTCACTCATGGTAGCTAATTAATCGATAATTGTTCTATCGCCTTCTCCCGAAGTACTACTCGCCTATTCAAAATAGATCAATGCCTATATTCCTATGAAATCAATCTATTAAGAACACATTAAGATTACAATATCTAATTAACCACGGTGACTAGGTATATTCCTATCCTAACCACAAATCCCCCCCCCCTCCCCAAGATTTAAGATCGTGCTCTCTTCAATTAGTCTCTAATCTAAACACGACTTTCCCAAGCATAGCATAGATAGTAAATAGAACATAACTGTTAGCCAGAAAATTAAGCAATTAATCACAAAATTGAAGAAACAATCATATATTAGTGAATTGTAATCAAGGTTAAGCTAACGTTAAACAACAATATTAATGGATAAATCACAAGCCCAGAACAATGGGGTTTTAGTCACTCATGATAATAGCAAGCAATTTCATAAGTGTTCAATAATTGAAAATACTAAGAAAAGATGAAGAAAACTGAGATCTCTTTGCTTCCGAATGTTTCTCGTGTGTATTCTCCCTCAAAAGTGGTGTCTCCCCCTCATAAATAAGTTTAGTCTTGCTTTTATACGTGTTGTGTCACGACCCAAAATCCAACACAGGTCGTGATGGCGCCCAACACCGGAGCCAGGCAAGCCAACGGTTGTTTACTAGTGAGATTATCCTTATTTAACATACCAACCGCACATATTCCCAAAGTTTTAAGCATAGATCATTTAAATAAAAAGCGGAAACATTAACCGACTTAAGTAAATACAACCAGAATGATCATGATCCAATATATGTATAGTCCCAAAATAAAGAGTCTACTATGTGCGTGCCAGGAACTAGTGTCACAAGTCAACATGCGAACTAGTAGAATATACAAAAGATGATACAAACTGTACTGCTGTCTGAGAGAAGTAGACTGAAATAAACAAAAGATAACTCCATAGCACTGCTGAGAATCGTCAAGGGATGCTGCTCACCGTGGAGTCAGGTCCAGAATATATGTCAAGCTCCGGTCCGATAACCAGAAACACCAGCCTCAGAACCTGTACATTTTAGTACAGAAGTGCAGCATGAGTACATAAATATATATGTACCCAGTGAGTATCCCACCTAACCTCGAAAAGGTAGTGACGATAGGTCGACATGACACTCGGTGAGGTCCAACAATATCATTTAACATGATGCAATGGAAATAGTAGGCATGTAAAGACAGTGAAGCAACAAGTATATATGTAAGATACTGAAATCCAGGAAGAATACTGAGAATAAATAAAATAATTACCACGTCACTTTTTCCCCAAATATCTTTCAGATCAATATCCGTGAATTTAGTAACAAATAAACCATACACATGCAGGGTAAGGACAATCGGCTGGAGTCATAAGATAGTCAATCCCGTGCACTGCCGAGGATCGAACGGCCCGTACCAAAAGTGCGTCTCTCCACAAAGTACTCACATTTATGCACTGCTGAGGATCGAACGGCCCGTACCAAAAGTGCATCTCTCAACCTCTCTATGCACTGTCGAGGATCGAATGACCCGTACCAAAAGTGCATCTCTCAATCCCTCTCTATGCACTGCCGAGGATTGAACGACCCGTACCAAAAGTGCATCTCTCAATCCCTCTCTATGCACTGCCGAGGATCGAACGTCCCGTACCAAAAGTGCATCTCTCAATCCGCCATGGCATACGGACCGTTCCCGTAAGAGTGGGGGAAATCACACTCCACTCGCGGAATGTAAATTGCGAAGCGGTCACATGCACATACATTATTCCTTTTTAAAAGAGAATACTTTTTCGTGAACAATTTCTTACAAGTTTTTCTCAAATTTCATAACTTCGGGGACATAAGCAACATGTAACTTTAATTGATTACACATATAGTTCATATCAAGTAAAACACAAGGCATGATGTGGGCCTAACTATCCGAACATAATAGTAATAGTCGCTACGTACGGACTTTCGTCACTTTGTACGTACGTAGCCCCCAAAAATTATCACATATAGCATTTAAATCACCTAGGGGGACAATTCACCCTTACAAGGTTAGAAAGGAGACTCACCTCGTGTCGAATCTACCCCTCGGACCAAGGATGTACCCAAACTCCGAACTCTACACCCGAGGACTCGCAACTAGCCAAATATGGTACAATGACATCAATGCATGATCAAAGTAGGGAAATTATATAATTTAACATTCTTGAAGAATTCCCAAAATCCAACCTCGGACCCGCATGCTCGAATTCCAAAAACTCACGGAGGAATCGCTCACCCGCAGCCTAAGGATCATTAATATATGATTTCTACTTGAATTTATGGCAATAAATGGGTAATTCACCAATTTCTCAAGAACCCTAAATTACTACCCAATTCTTGACTTTTCAATGATTTAGTAGTTAATTTAGCTAGAAGATCATGAATTAAACTAGTGTTGAAGTGGAATTAACTTACCTTGACAGTAGCTAGGTTGTGGTGTGCTCTCCTCAAGCTCACAAGACTCTAATGGTGGAGGAAAATGAATGAAGGGGGTGAAATCCCGAGTTTCAAAGAATATATACTGCCTGGCCTACACGGATTCTGCACCTGCAGCTCGGGGACCACACCTGCGGTCTCGCGCCTGCGAGCTGGAGCTCGCACCTACGGAACTGGACGGGAAGGGCTGGGTTCGCACCTGCGGAGGGATGGCCGCACCAGCAGTTCCGCTCCTGCGGACTTTTGTCCGCACCTGCGAGAAAGGGGGACCTCACCTGGGGTCGCACCTGCGATGCTTGGGACCGCAAAAGCGGTCCCACACCTGCGACTGGGCAACCGCACCTGCGGTCACACCAGATCAGGTGCACCAATAGCTATTTTAGCTTGTTTTTAGCCCCGTTGGGTGCCCGGGAGGCCCTAGGCCCACCCGTGCCCTATTCCAAATATACCAACAAGTCCCAAATCATAATACGGACTCACTCGAGCCTTCAGAGCACCCAAAACAACGTTAAAACTCAAAATCACACCTCAAAACTCCAAGAACCAAACATAGGAAGTTTAAGTTTTCTAGACTTCGCTAACAACGCACCGAACCGACCTATACTACTCGGAATGATACCAAATTTTGCAGGCAAGTCATAAATGACATAACGGAACTATTCCCGATCTCGGAATTCCGTTCGGACCTTGATAACACAAAAACACGTCCAAAACCACAATAGGAACTTAAGGAACTTCTTATTTCAATATTGGGCGCCGAAATGCTCACGGGTCATCAAAAACCCATCCCGAGCATACGCCCAGGTCCAAAATCATCACACAAAGCTACCAGAACCGACGAAACTCATTTGCGAGGTCGTTTGCCCAAAATGTTGACCGAAGTCAAACTTGGCCTTAAAGGCCAACCTTAAGGAACCATTTGTTCCTACAGCACTCTAAACACCTCCGAATCCCGGATGACCAGTCCCCGCAAGTCATAAATCATAAAAAGCCGCTATGGGAAGTTTCATTTAGGGGAACGGTGTCCGATAATACAAAACGACAGGTCGGGTCGTTACATGTTGGGTAGGTCTAGGGTCGAAATAACCTTGTCCCAGGCGAATTCAAACATATTTCACGCCCCCAATGCTAGGCGCCATCCCTGGTGTTGATAATTTTTAGCATACTAATTCTAGCACCACAGGTAGCGTGGGATGCTGCAAATGCCAATTTTCTCTTTTTCGTCCGTTTTGGCTCTAATTTCGCACATTTCGCCCCCAATTGCTCCGGATTATTCCTACATATCAAAACACCTCAAATTAATATAAATCAATACATTTTACATCCTAAATCCATGAAACAAAAGTAAAATATGAGGCGATATACATATAAATATATATACTTTAAGTTAAACATCAACACCCCACACTTAGACTCTTGCTCGTCCTTGAGCAATGTGACTATCAAATATACCCACAACTACGTAAAAATCTCAACTATAGAGAAGCACTCCTTTTTTTAACCACACACTCTACCCTTGACTATGATCAATATCGGCAATCAAGCATAAACATACAAACATTTACATTCTTCCCGTTTAAGCATGCTTAAGTATAACATTTCAATTCAATCAATTCCAACAACCTATTTGTAACCACCCAATATCAAAAGCCGACTTGTAACCGCTCAACACTCTCAACTCACGCACTTACCCAACAGGAAACTTTACAACATTACCAATCATTCATGAGATCATGTGCCCTCACCAACAAACAAAAGAGTGAATATAGACTAGTCCACACATTCAAATATGCTTTTGAATATAATTTAAGGACATCACACAATTGAACAAAATTCTCTCACTCTCACAAAGGATTCATATGCATCCCGTGGTCGTACCATAAGTTTGCCCGTAGTGTATATCTCTACTAATCTAAGCTAGCCAAATCTAGGATCAATTAGGACTTTATGGTTGTAATGTAGGCTAAGGGATGGGTATGATACATTTGGGAATAGTGACTTACCCTCCTAAGCACTTTAATACACTACACTCACAACTCAAATAAAAATTCTTCTCAACCAATTCACTTGCCACAAACTATATACAACATAGCCCTTTTTTTTTCAATTAAGCACTTCTATACTCCCACTAGTACAAATTAACAAGAATTTGAGGTGTGTGTTTTCCTACTTTCACTATCATTTTTTTTCTTACAATTTTTTTCTTTTTCTTTTTTTTTCCTACTCACACTCCATACATTAAGGTTCATCAGCTAGTGACTTTTGATTTCAGTTTTAGTGCATCAACGGGCCCTTCCACAGTTCAATTCAAAAGCTACTCCCCAATCTCTAACCGTACTTTTTTTAGCGACTAAGTGCCTTGGGAGGTAAAGGTTCAACAATCTCAAATTAAGAAAAAATAGGGATATGGCTTGTAATTTTGGTGCCAAAGAAAAGGTCTATAGGCTCAAAGGGGCTAGCAATGGAAAATTTTATTTTTATGTGATAAGCACATCTATGATCAAGCAAGAAAATGCCTATGTTATCTCCTAAATTAGCACAACTTACAATTTCACTTCGATTAACACACGGGGCAAGTTCTAGACTACACAGGATAGCATAGAAAATCGTAAATCCTCACACACACATTGCACATGACTCAATCACAATGGTTTTGTTCAACTCTCAAGTCAATGAAGCACACAAGATTGAGAAAAATTAAGCAATATTGCATTATGTGGCATACATGTCAAACAACTGAGCTAAAACGTCACAAAGTAGGCTATTTACTTTACTTAGACTTCACAATTCAACCCAAATACATGGGAAGACAGAATGTATGTCATAGTCTAATGTGCCAGCACCAAACATGTTACTAGGTAGCTCAGAGCAATTCATTTTCTTCCTAACTACTCCTTAAAAAAAATTAAAGTACCCGGTTCGAGTTACACCCTTGCAAAAGAACCGGCGCCCAAATAAAAACCAAGGGATACTACCTAGCTATCCTAAAAAAACAAAAAAACAAAAAAAAATCTTTTTGGTGTTTTTAATCGGACTTTATCCCTCAAGAAAATTGTCAAAAAGATCCATCTTCGGGAAAAGTCCGAGCTTTTTCTATTTTTTTTTTCAATTTTCGCTTCTTTATTTGTTTTGAGAACCTAGACTATGTAGCCTACGAGTTCTAAAAGAAAAACTAATAAAAAATAGTTTTATACAATTACACTTCAGAAATTAGTTTCCCCATCCTACACTTATAATATGCATAGTCCTCGATGCATGATCACAAAGAAAAATATTAAAACAAGGGTGAAAAATACTCCCTGAGATCCTCTCGGGCCTAGCTCGGACATGATCCTCAATCTTTAGAGTCGGGAAAACCCCACACTTAAGCTCAAACATGCTCCTCAGCTTCAACTTTGGGTACTCATACTTCCTCTACTCTGCAAGATAAAAACAACACAAAACTTGACACTAAAAAGATAATAAATAAATAAAAGATATACGGGTTGGGTTGCCTCCCAACAAGCGCCTTATTTATAGTCGTGGAAGGACTCTTCTACTCTGCTTAGGCTGAGAGCTTTCTCTTCTTCTTTCTCCCATTAAGTCTAGCCTTTTTGCACGCTCTCAGAAGGTCTCCTTTTTGATCTCTGGCTCTTTTCTCAATCATCTTTACACACTCAGCTTGCAACACCGCCTCCTCTAACTCAATTGTCCCATCTGGATCACTACAATTCACATAAGGACTCTGCTCTATCCCCTTCAATTCGACCACAATAATCATGCACAAGTCCTCATAATGCTTAGGGAGCTTAAGTGCCTTGTACACATTAAAAGTTACTTCCTCATCGTCAACTCATATCTTTAACTTCCTAGCCCTCACATCAATAATCTCTCCACCAGTAGCTAATAATGGTCGCCCTAAAATAATGAGCACTTCCTCATCTGCCTCATATCAAAAACAATAAAATCAGCAGGAAGAATAAATTTTCCACTCGAATTAACACATCCTCAATAATTCCTTCTGGCATAACTAGTGACCTATATGCTAGTTGTAAAGTGATTGTAGTGGGTCTAATCACCCCCAATCCGAGTTTCTTGAACAAAGAGGATGACATCAAATTTATACTAGCCCCTACATCACACAGGGCTCTACTAACTTCTTGTTTTCCAAGATACAAAGGAATTGTGAAACTCCTAGGATCCTTCAACTTAGGATGAAGTTTACTCTGAACTGTGGCACTGCACTCTTTATTAAGTGCAGCTATTTCAAACTCTGTATGTCTTCATTTGTTTGCCACAATATCTCTGAGATACCTTGCATACTTAGGCACTTCCTGCAAAATTTCCACCAAAGGCAAATTCACACGCACTTGGCTCAAAATATCTAAGAATTTCTGGTACTTAGCATCAGCTTTTTGCTTTTGAAGTCTTTGTGGAAATGGAGGTGGTGGCCTTGTCACAGTTACTAGCTCTGATCCCTTGTTCTCTTTCTCATTCTCCTCAACTGGCTTGGAAACTAATTCTCCTTCAGGACGAGCTATATACTTTTTTTATTTGGAACTTATTCTAGTAATCTTCCATTTCTCAAGGTAACCATATTGACTTGAGCTTTAGGATTAGGCTCGGTATCACTAGGAAGAGCCCCTGTTGGTCTGGTATTTTGAGCACTGGCAAGTTTACCCACTTGGCGCTCCAAATTTCTCATTGCTACGATTTGGGCTTGCTGATCAACCATCAAATTCTGAATGAAGGCTTGCTGATTAGCCATCAATTTCTGATTTAGGGCTTGCTGATCAGCCATTAATTTCTTCACCATTTCCTAAATGTGACTTGTTGGACTCACTTGTTGTTCAACCTGGAGTGGTCTATATTGTTGTTGAGGTGCTTGTGGTCGGTATTGATTGTGAGCACCTTGGTTCCCCCCAAGAGAAGTTTGGGTGGTTCCTCCAGTTGGGATTATAAGTGTCCCCATACTGATTTGTCTGGCCTTGATTTGCATTACCCACAAAATATAAAGACTCTAGATTTGTTGGGCATAGATTGCTTATGTGACCTTCTCCACAGACTTCACAAAATATTTGAGCTTGTTGCACTGGTTGGGCTTGTTGATTGTTAATAACCAAGTTCATCTAATTGACTTAGTTGGTCAATGTGGAAATCTGCGCTAATAATGGCGAGACGTTATCTAACTCGAGAACCCCTGCAGACTTTTGCACTGTGTGTCTTCCCATCTCTCCTTGCCAATCTGGATTTCTTTTGGAGAATTTGTTCAATAATGCATATATCTCGTCAAAGCTTTTCTCCAAAACTTGTCCCCCAACTGCAACATCTACCAAAATTTTTGTTTCAGGATGGAGCCCTTCTATGAAAATGTGAGCTAACACTTCGTTCGTCCGATTGTGATGAGGACAGTCTCTGAGTAGTCCCTTGAACCTTTCCCAATTGAGTATAGAGACTCCCCCACTTTCTGTTTGGAGGCGACTATCTCACTTCTAATCTTCGCAGTTTTCCCTGAAGGAAAGAACCGCGCCAAAAATTTCCTTGCGAGATCATTTCATGATGTAATTGAATTAGCTGGTTCTGCCTTCAGCCATTGCTTTGCTTCACCCAACAGAGAGAATGGGAAAAGTGTGAGCCTCACATAGTCTGGAGTGACCCAGTTAGTGATGTAAGTATCACTAATCTCCAAGAAATTCAGGATATGCTGTTGTGGATCCTCATGTGGAAAACCCATAAACTACCCATTCGCGTGAAGTACCTGGATCATGCTCTGTTTCAGCTCAAAGTTCCCTATGGTTCTGGGCTTCACGATGCTGGAGGTGACATTAGCAATGCTGGGAATTGCCACCTCCTGAACAACCATGTGTTGCTCCTCTTCAATGTTCACAGGAAATTGAACGAGTGCCTGAAGATTATTTGTATCCTTTGCTTCCCTTAACCTCATATGAAATGTTCTCGCAGGTTCGGGGTCAAAGCCGTTGACTCTATTGTGACTTCTAACCCTACGCATTAAATCAAAGTTCCTGAGATTAGAGCAACAATCAAGTAACGTTAAACTAGATGAAATAAACAATTAAAGCAATAATTAGAAAGTAGTTAATATTCAAGTCCCCGGTAACGATGCCAAAAACTTGTTTCTTCCAAACGCACACGCAAATATACGTGGTCGTACAAGTAATAAAATGATAAGTCGAGTGTCAAACCCATAGAGACTTGTATAAAATACCCACTAAATTTACCAGTATTGTTATTCAGTTAAGCCAAAATCAAGTTAAAAAATGTGATTATACTAAACTATAATTCTAAGTAATAACTAAGTTATTAAGTAGCAAGTTGATTTTTGTGTATTCAGTAGAGATAAATATTTCAGGGTTGTGATCGATTCACCAATCATATTGTGTTCTAGTTAGCTCTCTCTTTCATACAATTCACTCATGGAAGCTATTAATCGATAATTGCTCTCATACCCTTCTCCCGAAGTACTTCTAGCCTATTCAAAATAGATTAACGCCTATATTCCTGTGAAATCAATCTATTAAGAACACATTAAGATTACGATATCTAATTAAGTACGGTGACTAGGTAGACTCCTATCCTAACCGCAAATTCGCCCCCCTAAGAGTTAAGATCGTTCTCTCTTCAATTCTTCTCTAATCTAATCACGGCTTTCCCAAGCATAACATAAATAGTAAATAGAACATAATTAAGCAATTAATCACAGAATTGAAGAAACAATCACATATTAGTGAATAGTAATCAAGGTTAAGCTAACGTTAAACAACAATATTCATGGCTAAATCACAACCCCAGAACAATGGGTTTTTAGCCATTCATGATCATAGCAAGCAATTTCATAATTGTTCAATAATTGAAATACTAAGAGAAGATGAAGAAAATTGAGATCTCTTCGCTTCGGAATGTTTCTCGTGTGTATTCTCCCTCAAAAGTGGAGTCTCCCCTCACAAATAAGTTTATTCTTGCTTTTATACGTGTTTGGTAGATCTAGGGTCGAAATAACCTTGTCCCGGGCAAATTTGGACATATTTCACACCATCAGCGCCCAGCCCAGTGCTAGGCGCCGTCCCTGGCGCTGATAATTTTTAGCATAATGATTCTTGCGCCACAAGTAACGTGGGGCGTTGCCTGTGGCGCTGAAAATGCCATTTTTCTCTTTTTTTGTCCGTTTTGGCTCTAATTTCGCACATTTCGCCCCCAATTGCTCCCAGATCATTCCTACGCATAAAACACCTCAAATTAATATAAATTAACACATTTTACATCCTAATTCCACGAAATAAAATTAAAATATGATGTGTGATATATATATATATATATATATATATATATACACACACTTTAAGCTAAACATAAATTATTCTTAGCAAAAATAACAGTTTGTCCCCTAAAAATTATAAATAATATCAAAGTTAGAAAGCGTATAAGTTAGTACTCAATTCCTAATTAGTTTTTCATAAGCTTAATCTCGCCCAAGTCACACCTCAAGTTGGGGTTGTAAAGCCGTAGATTGCAATAATTATACCCAACTAGGAGTCGGGATCGAATCCACGGGGAGCGTAGATGGGATTAGTGGTATATATTTGGACTAAGCACGTGAATTATCTAAGTTGCACTTCCACAAACTTTTGTTTTGATTCTAATTCTAAAATTATAATAATGATTGCAATTGTAGAAAATGAAGCTAGAGAATATTGTTGTTGTTGTTGTCAAATATATAAAAGGTCTAGGGCTGTGACTTCCACCTAGGTGTTTGCCTAACAGGTTGTGGGCTTTAGAGCGAGTTTCGTTGGTTGGGGGTATATTATAGCAATCAACACACAATTACCCACTCAACACCTCTCGGTAAGAGAGTGGTTTTGCCCAATTTAACTTTCTCAAGCCCCAATGGGTATTGTACAAAATAGTTGATAAATTGCTCAAGTCTGGTTTTACTATCTCTAGATTCAACCCTTTAATTGAGACTATCAATCTCATGATTTCATCCCTAATTCTTGTTAGCAAGTTTTTCTAGACTAAGTCTCTCTTTCTCAAGTAGAGACCAAGTCAACTAGGCTTGAACCAATGGTTGCAACCATTAATTCTACAATTATAGCAATAACTAGGCTAAATAATACACACCTAACCATATACAATCCCTAAATCAAATACCAATTAGCTTCCCACACTAGGGCTGAGTCACAAACCTACCTAGATATTAATAGTGGGTAATGAAGAAAATAAAAATGAAAAGATGATAAAACTCATATTTAAAGATAAATAGATAAAAATCCAATGTAAAATCAACAATATAAACTAAATTTGCCTAAAAGAGTAAATAAAAATGGCTACAAAACTTATGGTATTCAAAACTTAACCTAATTTCGTCAAAAAAGTCTATTTATACACAACTAAAATTTTTGGACAAAATTGCCCTTTCGGATCTTCTGCGGCCGCACAATTCTGTGTGCGGTCCGCACTTTGCTTCAGCTCTTGACAGGAGTTGATTCTGTGGCCGCACAATTCTGCACTGCGGCCGCATCTCTTGAGTTCTGCATACCGCACAATTCTGGGTGCGGCAGCACATTTGATTTCTACGGCCACACAATTATAGTGCGATCCGCAGTTCTTGTTGGGCTTGGATGTGGAAATCTTTGAACCTTAACTTCTACGGCCGCACAATTATTGTGCGATCCACACTTTACATTGAAACACTGTTGATTTTCCTTCATGTTTTGCGGCCGCAGACAAAATTCTGCGGTCCACACTTGAGCCTTTTTGCTTCATTTTTGTCCTTATTCAAAATCACTCCTTCTTGAGTTGAATGTCATCATAATGGCTCAATTTTCCAATACTCCTGCAAGTAAGCATATTTCATCAGTTTTTTGGTATACCTTTAAACATTTTTGAACTAAAAAGAAAGTCAAATGGTGAAAATAAGTAGTCAAAATCCCCACTTATCAACTCTCCCAAACTTAAGCTTTTGCTTGTCCTCAATCAAATAAGGCAATTTCCACACCTCCATATGAAAAGCGCTATTCCAAATACTCTAAGGTGAATCAAACACATATCAATTGGGAGCAACAATTACCCATTACACTTATGAATTATCAACAAGGCAATGATTTGAAGTTTTAAGCACAAATAGCTCTAATGTGACACTTGAGCATCAAGAGTTGACTCTACTCATCAAGGAACTTCGCTTTCATGTAAGTCACCATAGATCCCAAACTCCTCCTCCTCCACTCTCCGTTAGCTTATCTCACTTAAAAATGTAGCACTCAATTCAAGAATTTGTGAAAAGTTCACTCATCTCTCTCAAAAGAATGTCACAAGTACGACTCTAGGTACCATATGCTTTCCCCTCATGTAAATCACCACTAATGTAAGCTCACTCGGCTTGAAATTACGTTGGGATTTTTTCGGCATGCAATGAAGGATTGTGGACTAAGGTAGGGAATGTTAGAATAGAACGAGGTCATCTTCCTTAAGCACTCCATTTTCTCTTTTTGGCTCATGATTTCCCGACTTTTTGAGGCATTTTCTTATTCCTTAGGGGGACTAGAGAGACTTGACATAACTCTTTCTTTCTCATGATATTCATGTTCTCCTTCTTTGTTTTCTCCAAGCTTTGCATTTTTTCTTTTCTTTGAATCCATCCACCTCTTCAATTTATTCACATTCTTTTTTTTGCATTTTTCTTTCTTTTTCTTTGACTTTCCTTTTCTTCATTTATTTTCCTTTTTTGTACTTTGATACCACTTTCAAACTCCTCGTCTCTCCCCCAAACTTATGTTTTCGCCAATTGTTTATCATGAATGTTAAGAAAAGCTCAGGTGCCAAGAGAGGGTCACTACAAAACGGGTAAAGACTTGTAACATGGCTATCAAATGAGAAAGACTTTATGCTCAAAAGGGTTGACTAGGGATAACATCATTATTGGGCCATGGAAAATTTCAAAATGGGTCAAGGAGAGACTACAATCACTTCTCAAGCCAAGCAAAACTTAGAATTTTACCTAGAAGCACATTCGGGGCAAGTTCTAGACCATTCGCTCGAGTACTTGGACTTGCAACAAAACATCTCACCTCTGACACAACTGGATTGTTAAAGAGGATAGAGTCAAGGGCCCACAACAACTGTATTCAAGATTGAAAATCACTAATGGTTCAATTAAACTACTCGATGATTGCCTAAGTCAACACAAGAGTCACAAGGTCACTAACTAGAGCCATTTTTTATTCAAGAAATTATTTTTAATCATAAGCATGTTGTTAAGTGTATTGGTATCAAGTGAAGCATGCTTGACTCTCTTATTCCTTATTACTACCGTTTTCTTACCTAAACATAAAAAATGGACTCTATCCTTTAAGAAGGTTGTCATGCTATCCATCATCGGGAAGAATCACCCGGTTCACACAAAAACCACCTTTGGAAAAAACCGTGGCATTAAGAAAACCAAAGGCTTATTGATAACTTAAACATAAAAAAAGCTACCAAATCAAAAAGAAGCTATTAAAGTAAATAAAAATCTAGACTACTAAGAAAACAAAATAAAGAAGCTACGAAATAAACTACTGAAAACAAAAATGGATACTACATAAACCGAGAATAGGAAAGAGAATGTATAAATAAATAGAGAGAAGAATATATACATAATGAAAATAAAAAAAGAGTATTATTGTTATTACAGGCCAATGACAAATGTCATCCACCCCCCTGAATAAGAATAAGCATTGATTTCAATGTTTAACTAAAATCAAAATAAGGAAGGGAAAGAGTAGAGCGAACTCCCTATGTGGTCTCGGTGTGCGTAGGTGCATCACCACCCTTAGGATCATCCAACTGGATCTCATCATACTCTGCTCAGGGAGTAACAGGGTTGGTGAACATCTGTAGGACTTCCTCAGCAGTGTGGGCAGTAAGGTCTGGCTCATCAGACTGGCCAGCTGGTGCCACTGGTGCTGATAGGTTTGCTGGTACTGATGGATCTGTCTCCATTAGTAAGTCAAATGGAAGATCACCAACTGCTGCTATCTTGGTCACCTCTCTTCTCAACTTGTCCACTGATTTTCTCGAGGCCTGGGATTTCTTCACATGTTTACCTAGCTCATCATAGCTCCCCCATGTTCCACCAAGGTATCCATGATGGTCTTCTGATTATCCAAGATCTTCTTAAATTTTTCCTCTACTAACGGAGGAACCTGGGGTGCTGGGGTAGAAGACCGTGCTACAACAACACTAGATAGGTCAGACAACTTTACAGTAGCTGTCTGCATCCAGTTGTTGAGACTCGCTAGTGTCTGGGAGACTCGCAACATAGTGAGTGGATAGGTGGAGGAGGAAGGCACTGAAATTGATGTTGATGGACCTGAAGATGGAGGTGGTGTCATCGCAGCTGTCTCGGAGGAAGGCCCGACTGTTGTGGAAGGCATGGAAGTTGTAGAAGGCATAGTAGAAGAATCTGTAACTAGCACTGATGGCTCATCAGACTGGCCTATGGTAGTAGTCGATGTATCCTTATTCTTCGGGTTCCTTGGGTCCTTGAGAGAGTACCAGGAGGAAGGCTTCTTAGCCCGAACCTTCATATCAAAGCTCCTAGGCTCCACCCCTCATCCCTGAGATACTATGTGATAGTGTTGGGATACGGGTAGGAACTCTCACCCTTCCTGACAACCACCGACATGTTGGTCGACATGATGACACCCACATTGATTGGGTACCCGGCCATGATAGATGCAACTAAGACTCCCTGGTGGATTGGAAGGTTGTTCTCACTTGTCTTGGGTCTATGCGGCTGCACACAAATGTTTGCCACCCTTTTGCCTCAAAGTTGAGGGTATCCCGTGTGATGTGGACCCCAACTCTGATCCATGGTGGTGGTGGTCCTGGAGCTGCTAAGATCTCTGCTAACCAAGGGCGAGCAACATTACCCATTGAAAACTTCTCCATATATTGCACCGGCTCTACCTCCTCAAACCCCAAATAGGTGTTCAGAGTGCTCTGGTCAAATCGAACCTTCAAGTTTGTTGCCTTGGTCACCTTAGTCCCCTTTTTGATGTGCACTACATTGGCGTAGAACTCCCAGACTAAGTGCTCCTTGGCATCCATCACACTCTAAGTGAACCATGTCTACCCCTTTCTCGCCTTGAACTGTTTAACCACATCCAGATTGATTCTATCCAAATCCTTCAAAAGAAACTGTCGCTCAAGTGTGAGCGATCTATGGGGCCACCACTCTCGGAACCTTGTAAAAGTTTTCAGATTCACGAATCTATCTTCCCATATCTCCTTCTTTTTTGACTTCTCTAGGCCAGTAACTCTAGTATCACCCCCTCGACCATCATCTAGAATATCATCATCATCATTAACTATGGCTGGTGCAGCGGGGGTGTGAGTAGACGACGGTTCTGAACTCTGGCTGCCATCTTCCGGACCCTCAAAAGAGCTTGCTGAGGTAGAAGGTTCATTGCGGAGCTGATAACTCCCCGAGAATTGTTGTGGCTGAGATTGGGCCTCCAATTGTGCCTCCACATAGTGGACCTTAGATTCCTTCCCATACGGGATATAATAACTTGATTCAGAGGGCTTTATGGCCCTACCTTGCCCTCTGGTTGGCTTCTTTGATATCTCTTTTTGGACCGATAGAGGTTGGGTGCCCCTGCCTCGGCCTCGGGAGGGTTCACCCATCCCTTTGGAAGTATCACCACGTCCTCTCGATCTAACCATTGTCTATAATACATAGCAACATGAGTCAGTTAAATTTCAAAAAAAGACAAGAAAATAGTTGCAGACAAAACAATGTGTAGGAGGGGGAAGTGCGGCCACAAAATGGCTTGTGTGGACCGCATAATTTTTGAAGTGCGGCCACACAATTGAAGTGTGGTCCACTCTATTCTAAGTGCGATTGCACAATTCAATGACCCAAACATCCAATTCTCTGAAGTTTTGATATGCGGTCACACATATTTTTCTGCGGCCATAGTTCAACTTCTGAGGTGTAAGGTTCATTGCGGAGATGATGAAGTGAGTGTGATGTTTGAATCAATTTTAGTTCACGTGCTTGATTTGGTTTCAAGTGTTCATGAGGAGGGACTAATTATAAGGGGTCGATTTAAGTCAAGGGTTAGAATCTGAGTGCACCCGCACAATTTTGCGTGCGGTCCACACTCTTTACCTGGTACCAGTTGCCTTCCCTGATGATCTGAGGTGCGCATAATTTTGAGTGCGGCCGCAGGTTTTGTGCGGACCACACAATTCCTTGTGCAGCTGTAGAACGACCATTTCTCTGCAATTCAAACTTTAGAGAGTTTGCAATTTTGTGGTCTCCATATGTATGGCACCGGGCTTCTTACCGTTATAGCCATCAAGATTTTGCGGTTCGCACAATAAATGTGCAGTCCGCACTTTTTCCATATTTAGCCATTTTTTCGAGCACAGTTCCTGCAAAGCACACTCATTCCTGCAATATACTTCAAACCCAGTTAGCACAAAACAAAACCTATCTAAATAAAAAAACAAAAAAAAGAATAAAAAGAAACATGGGTTTCCTCCCATGAAGCGCCTGATTTAACGTCGCAGCGCGACGCAGATTACCATCAATCACTTTAAATGAATTAATGCCACCATGTGTCCATCATCAACTTTTCCCAAATAATATTTCACTCGCTGACCATTGACTCGAAACACCTCATCATTTTTATTCTTCAAGTCTAATGCACCAAAGTGTGTCACATTCACAACCTCAAACGGGCCACTCCATTTAGACTTCTACTTGCCAAAAAACATCCGTAATCGAGAATTAAACAATAACACAAGATCACCTTCTTTGAACTCCTTGTTCCAAATGTATTAGTCATGGGGGTACTTCATCTTCTCTTTGTATAAGGAAGAACTTGTATATGCATGGTACGGGAATTCATCTAGCTCATTGATTTGGGTCACCCTTAAGTTGGAGGCGACATCCCACTCAAGATTTAGCTTCTTCAATGCACGCATGGCATTGTGCTCAAGTTCCACCGGAAGGTGACAATCTTTCTCGAACACCAACTAGTATAGAGAAATCTCAATTAGTATTTTTAAGGCCGTCCTATAAGCCCATAGAGCATCATCAAGTTTCTTCGACCAATCTGTCCGGTTGGAATTCACTATTTTTGACAAAATACTCTTGATCTCCCAGTTGGAGACTTCCACTTGTCCGCTTGCTTGGGGGTGATACGGGGTCGTGACTTTGTGAGTGACACCTGTTGATATCCAATTTTTCCCTATAATAGTTTTGAAATGCATATATACCTTTAAAACTATACATTAACATCAATTGTTATTTTTCCTTAATTTTTACATTTTAAAATTAATTTATCCCACTATTTTATTTATATAAATAATCACAAAATTGCATCACAAATGATTTTAAAATATTTCTTGATTTAATATTACTATTTATAGTCATATTAAGTTCAAATTATTCCATAAATGTCCAGATTTACACTTTTTGGATACGATTGCAATAACTTTGCAATTGTAGCCCAGTGCATACTTTATTGCGTTATTTTACCAAAAAATGGCTCATTGTATTTTGAAAGTTGAATAATTATTTTAAAATATTTCTATGCACGAAAATAATTTTTTATAATTTATTAATTCTTTTATAAATTAATTACTTGGGTATTTGATAAATAGCCCCTTATTTTAAGACCTATGCCCTTTAAAACCAGCCCAGAAACCCCTTTAATTTGGCCCAATTCCCTTAGGCCGAAGTCTGATACGCCTCGACCCAAGATACCATTCAATCTTGACCGTTGATCGTTGAGATCAACAATCCACAACCCTCTTACCTTAATTAAACCTAAATGACCCCCTAAACCCTCTCATTTTCCCTCCTCTCACCCGTCGTCACCCTTTCTCTCTTCTCTCAATTCTCTCGCCTAACCCTAGTTCTAACACGCCGTCACCGGCGTAAACCTTGTTCTTATGAAGCTTCCATGGCTTCTCCGGCCAGCCCTGGCCTCCTATGCACTATGGTTCTTTGGCTTCTTAGATCCTTGAGAGGATCTCAAGGAACCCAAGCGGTTCTGGTTTGCACCCTTGCTTCTTTGCCTGTCTCAGGCCACTGCCTCGACTATGAGTAAGATATTTCTCTTTATTTTGTTATGAATATATGGTTTATAAACCTAGGTTTGCTATGCCTATTTGTATTAAAAAGCCATGCCATAAATCTGTGCATTAGATATCCTGCCTTAGGATAATCATGTTTATTGTTTCTGTATATTAGAAAACATGTTATACTTCATCATTTTATTTCTGATTATGCCTAAGTCTTAATCACCTAGCGATCCTATCATTAAGTTATTACTAATACTGCCTAATAAAATGACCATCTCTCTTTGTGCATTAAAAATCCTACCTTAGGACTCTGCTTGCATTTACTTTAAATCGTACCTACATCACTTAAATAAATAACCGTCTATCAAAAAGCTTAAAAACAACCCCAACACATAGGTATCGTGTTCTGGTATGAATATGCATGAAATCACCTGTTTGTAGCATTAATCGCCTAGATTAGCATGCCCATAGGACTGAATAACTTCAAGATGTTTAATTAACTCCCAGAATTATGATTGCATACTGCCCCACGCCTAGGCAAGCCTCGGGTAATTAATGGTCTTAAAACTGTGGAGTTGTGCTCTGTTTATTTTGTGTGAAATTGTCCAGGTTTAACAGGTTTTAAAATCAGTAGGCAAACTGATTAGGATTCTGTCACTTCGCTTAAAAAACAATGTTGCATATTCTGTGTTTGTGATTCTCACCTAGATATCCTGTTCTAGGACCTCCTAAAATTCTTTAAAAACTGTTGTTTGAGACGTGCTACTTATTTGTTTATGTGTGGAGGTAAACACGAGCCCCCTTAATTGCTTCCCTATTTGACAGTCCTATATGTTCTTTGTTGTCGCTTAGATTTTACCTTTTAAACACCTTAGGAGGGTCTAGAACTGCCTGATCTTAGAGGTCTTAAACACCTCCAGGACCACGAGGTAGGGACATGTAAAGCACACTTAGAGCTCGCTAATTAAAATCGCTTATATAACCGCTAAGGGGAGGGTAATGGATAGTAAAAGGATATGATGATTTGTGCGCTAATGCCACGTGTATCCCCTCTAGTTGATGAGGATTACCGGGTGTTGTACATATGTGATCCTATAGACTAACCCCTTAGGACTTCCCTCATTTTATTTACATATGTGTGCTTATAGTGCTCACCTATTAAAGTCCTTATTCCTTTTACATATGTGTGCTTAGACTGCTTATCTGTTAAAAGCCTTTTGTTCTTTTTTATGCGTGTGCTTAGACTGCTTATATGCTAATTGACTAATTCACAAAAGTAAGTTTGGCCGGGACCCACCGTTGTGGGCCTCTAGGGGTGCCTAACACCTGCCCCTCGAAGTAATTTCAAGCCCTTACCCAATCTCTGGTAATGCAAACTGATTTCATGAGTTACTTGCAATAGGTGCCCTAACGCACCTTAATCCGTTAGGTGGCGACTCTTCAATTTCTTGTACCCCTTTCCCAAAAGGAAATGAGTTGTCCCAATAATGTCGAAACCCGGACTCCGCGAGGAAAAAGGGGGCGTGACAGCATGGCGACTCAGCTGGGGATTTCTAGGCTTCTACAATAACAAATTGCTTTGTGAATTAGCCTGAACATGCCTTACTTTGTTAATATCTGCACCCTTTCCCTTATGTGAATTTAACTGTTTATTTTTTCAAGTATTTATTTCCTTCAATACGAAACTGACTTATTTCTTTGTTTTCCTTCTTAACTGTCTTTCAATTATAAATGTTGTATTTATCGCTTTCATAACGTGCAAATACGTGACAACATGCTATTTATTGTTGCATAAATCATGCTCAACATCATATTCCACTCGTTCCTAAACAAATCCTATAGAAATGCTTGATGTGGTTGCGCTCTTCCAATATATTACCCTTAAATTCGGAAAGGCTTATTTGCGGTAAAACTAGTCGATCAGCGGTGCAGTCGACAGTTCCGTGCCTTTCCCCATCAAGTTGTTTTCTTGAGGGTACCAGTCTAGACCCCCCTTAGTAACCTTACTCTTATTATAATTGTGCATGCATCATGGTCAAACTTTGCCGGGTTAATATGTTATCCACATAATAACCCTTTAAGACAAGCCTTATCCAAAGTCCACCGAGGTTTCCACAATCCCAATGGACACAACCAAGTTCTGTGCATTAATTTGGAGAACTAAATGCCAATATGCCAATCATGAATGTACAAATAGTCGAATCTGGTGGGGGAAAAGGGCCTAACCTTTTGTTTTGCAGAAAATGAGGCACGAGGTACCCAGATTCGGTATGGTCAGCAACATTCCACCAATGCTACTAGACTGGCGGGAAGACCTTTCCTCAAGTGACAAGAAACATGTGAGGAAACACTTGGGCAATTTACCTTCTCTGCTAGGCATTTAGCCGAACAATATGCTGATCGAGGCTACAACTCTGTTCTGGGACAGTGAGAGGGATGTGTTCCGCTTCGGGAATATAGAAATGACACCACTCTTGGAAGAAACTGGGGGACTTGCTGGACTGACTTGGGATAGCCCTGGGCTATTAGTACCTGAGAACCGCACTGGTAAAGGGTTCCTAAAGATGTTGGGGTTGAAGAAAAATGCTGATCTAGAGTGTCTGAAGAAATCCTACATACCCTTTGAGTATCTCTATGAGAGATATGGCCATAGCAAATCTTACCACACCTTCCATGATGAGTTTTCCATCACTTCTCTTGGTCACATACACTGCAGAGTGTTCGTGTTTATTATGTGCTTTTTGGTTCTGATAGTGTTCCCGATGAAAAGGGAAATAATCCATACTAGACTAGCCATGGTCGCCAGGACTTTGATGGAAGGGATCGATGGACAAACATACACTATTGTACCGGGATCTGGAGTGTTGTCAAAGAGGGATCAAGCATTTTGAGGGTTGTAACATGTTGTTGCAGTTATGGTTATTGGAACATCTTCAAAGGGGCCAGTATCGCCAAGAACTTCTGCAAAGGGATTTGAACAAACACATTGCCTTCCATCACCCCAAGCGGATGACTTATATTCCAGACTGGTTTGCTTAGCCGGAGAGTGCCAAAGAGTGGGTATATTTCTTCGACAATCTGACCGAGGAACAAGTGCATTGGATGTTTGAATGGTTCCCAGCAGATGAGTCATCATCAGGTCCAGGAGGCAGGTTGTGCCAAGGGTCGCAAAAATGAGCCACTTCAGAGCAGACTTTCAGGATGACGACATCCCTTACAAGTGTCAAGCTTAGCACATGCGACACTGCAAAATCATCGTGGAGAAAAACACCATTGAGCCGGACATGTATCATGCCCGGTGTGAACCTCTCTACCCGGTATGGTTGGAGGACAACTTAGGGGGGATAGTGAGGCCAGGAACCAATCGAGGGAATAGGGTCATAGATGAAGATGTTGAGGCTCAAGTTACATACAACAGACTGCGCAAGAGGGTCCATGATTCCGAGAATGAGCACCGGGAAATACATGAGACCAATAGGAGGCTGATCGAGGAATTGAAGGAAATGGCTATCACTTCCAACAGAAGGCTGGAATATCTGGAGTGAGGTTTAGTGGAGCTGGAGGGCAAAGTCATAAAGAGGATTGAGGATTTCCAGAATGCCGAAGGAAGCGAGGGGGGACACTTGGCTAGATCCTACCTGTTGTTGGGTCTACGTGAGCTGGGGAACCTATTTGATGGAGTCAAGAAGATCAATTCTGGGGAAGGTCCTTCTAGGACCAAGTAGGCTAGATTTATTTTTCGCTTTCCTGAATGTAATAAGGCCAAGTTCCACCAGTGGATTATCTTAGTGTCGTTTTGGGATTCGTCTATTTTATACTAATGAAATGAGGTATTTATTAGCATCTAAGTTCTCCAAATCAACTTGTCGCTAGGCTTACTCGGGCACAATGAGGCTCCCAAATTAGGACACGAATTTACATTTTCTGTAATATGTGTTTAAATACTTCAAGTACTTTCATCAGAATCCTCACTGACTTGGCTACCTTTTGTTTTTATTTTCTTTCTTTTTTATTATTCCCATTCCCTAAAGGTTGGTTTGTGCATACTGGCATCATCAACATATCATACAAGATCCAGGGGCCCTTCACCTTCTTCTCCTCCTAGTCCACCAAAAGTCAAGGGAAAAGTAAAGATGGAAGATTTGAACAATATCAGAAAGGAAAACACTACACCAGCTGAACATCCAGAGGCTTTTGACAGTCGGGGTACTCAAGTCCCGAATGATGTCGTTTCGCAACTCGAACAAAGAATACTGAAACTCCAAGGAGAAATTGAGCATGTTCGAAACATAGCAAACTTATCCTTCTCACTCACCGTCCCAGAGGTCAGTCATCCAAACACTCAGAATCCGCACTACCTCAAAACACACCCAATAAGCACCCACAAAATCCTACTGCACCTCACCATTACACAACTTCACCACAAAGTCAAACCATCCCACCACAAAACTAGCAAAACACCTACCGCACTCCACGAAACACCCCGCCAATCATTCCTGAACCCCAGAATTCTACCAATGATCCCTACTATGCTCAAGCTCCAGGTCACCAGAACAACCCCATATACGTGGAGACCCTACCTCAGTCCACTCAACCCATCTCTTATACACCAGAATCCGGTGAGAAGGACATGCTCATCAAGAACCTGGCCTAGGAACTCAAGAAGTTGACTAGCTGAGTTCAAGGCGTAGAATGAGGCAAGGGGATAGAAGGTCTGAACTATGAAGACCTGTGCATATAGCTGGATGTAGAACTGCCAGAGGGTTACAAACCTCCCAAGTTCGAGATGTTTGATGGTACAGGTGATCCCAAGGTTCATCTGAAGACCTATTGTGACAAGCTAGTCGGGGTCGGAAGAAATGAAAAGATCCGGATGAAACTCTTTACAAGGAGCCTTATAGGGGATACCTTGTCCTAGTACATCAACCAGGATCCTAAGAAGTGGTCCAACTGGGTGAGTATGGAATCAGATTTCATGGACCGATTCAGGTTCAACACAGAGGATGCACTAGATGTCTTCTACATTTAGAACCTCAAGAAGAAATCTACTGAGACTTTTTGCGAGTATGCTACTCGTTGGAGGTCGGAAGCGGCCAAAGTCAAACCGGCATTGGACGAGGAACAGATGAACAAATTCTTTGTCAGGGCACATAACCCGCAATACTATGAGAGACTGATGGTTATTGAAAATCATAAATTCTCTGATATCATCAAACTTGGTGAAAGAATCGAAGAAGGCATCAAAAGCGGGATGGTCACAAATTTTGAGGCACTGCAAGCCACCAACAAAGCACTGTAGTCCGGTGGTATATCTAAGAAAAAGAAAGTATGAGCGGTAATGGTTGCACAAGGACCCAAAACTCCACTGATATATCAAACCTCCCCATTCACATACCAAGCACCTCCACCCACCTATCAATCATCACCTCCATCCACCTATCAACCATCACCTCCACCCACATATCAACCATTACCTCCACCTACATATCAACCATTATCTCCCAAATATTCCAAACCAGCTACTGTCTATCACACCTATAATTCCCAACCATCTCACTTTCAGTCACCTCCAACCTGTCAAAACTACCCAAGGCCTCGACCTAACTTTGACCGCATACCACCCAAATAGTATACTACCATTGCTGAACCCATCGACCAGCTGTATGAAAGTCTGAAGGCTGCCGATTACGTCACTCCCATCCCTGCTATGGTCACAGAAAATTCATCCCAATGGGTTAACCCAAACAAGACTTGTGCATACCATTTGGGCATGAAAGGACATACCATCAACGAGTGCCACACATTGAAGGACAAAATCCATGCTTTGATTGACAACAAAATCATCCAGGCAAAGGAGGATACGCCTAATGTCCGCAATAACCCCATCCCAGATCACAAGGGTGAAGGCGTCAATGTGATATAGATGGATGAAGAATGGGATCCGGAGGGATCAATCGGGATAATCAAAGAGGGTGATGACCCCAAGGAGCCTGAAATTACACTCAATCCCATTATAGTACAGATACAGCGCCAGTGGAGGTTGAGGTAACTGCATCAGTCCCGTTCGAGGTTGAAGTAGCACCACCTGCAGTGACACCTATTCCATTTGAGGTGAAGGTAGCCGCGCCATTTACAGTGACGGTATCAACCACACCGCCTTTCGATACCAAGGTTGTGCCCTGGGATTACGTAGCTGAGGCTAGAAGAAGAGGAAAGACTAAAATAGAAGAAGCTGGTGTTGCACAAGGGATGACTAGGACCGGAAGGGTCTACACACCTGAGCATTTGGGAGAGTCCAGCAAGCAGGCCTCTAACAGACCTCCCGTCATTGAGATAGGCCCGGATGACCTCTGGAGGAAAGTTCAAGCAAGGGAGTACTCAGTCATAGACCATATGAACAAGACTCCTGCTCAGATATCTATCTTGTCGCTGCTACAGAATTCGGAAGCACATAGGAGTGCTCTGATGAAAGTCTTGAATGAATCATATGTGCCCAATAACATCACGAGCGGAGAGATGGATAAAATGGTGGGGCAGGTATTAGAGAGTCACAAGATCACTTTCCACGAGGATGAATTGCCACCTGAAGGTTTGAGTCATAACAAGGCACCGCATATTACCGTGCAATGCGAAGACTACTTCATTACCAGGGTCCTGATCGATGGAGGATCCATCCTTAATTTTTGCCCATTGACAACAATGAAGAGGTTGGGCAAAGGCCTGTATGAAATCTGAGAGGGGACCATGAACGTGAAGGAATTTGACGGGTCTCAGAAGGCCACTATCGAAGAAATCTATCTTTGCCTACAGATAGGGCCTAGATGGTTTGATGTCGAGTTTCAGGTACTAGACATATCTGCATCCTACAACCTGTTGTTGGGACGACCGTGGATACATACCGCTGAGACTTTGGCATCGACTTTGCATCAGGCAGAAGTTCGAGTGGAACCATCAAGAGGTGATTATCCATGGAGATGGGAGCAACCCCATTTACAGCTGTCAAACTATCCCGGTAGTTGAGGATAGAAGAAGACTCGGTGGGGAACCTATCATCATATCGAGTGGGTCAATGCAATCGACAAATATATGTGATGGGACAGTAAGTAGCAACTATGATGAAAATTGGAGTGGGTATAAGCCTGGCAAGGGTCTCGACAAAAACCTCCAGGGCATTTCTAAGCCAATACAGTTGAAGCATCATGACACTACTTTTGGCCTGGGATATCAATACACCTGGCGAGAGTATAAAAATTGGTCGCCACCGTGGCGCGGTCCTTTCTATCCATTTTAGCAGCCTATACCGAACCTGAGTCAGACTTTCCAACATGCCGACATCATACGGGGATCAGAGGAGGAGGAAGCACTAGCAGCCTTAAAGAACCTGTTCCTGGAAGATGAGGACATAGACTGTTGTGTAATTGTTGAGGAGGAGGGGGAGGAAGGCCCTACCATCCAAGCTGTGGGAAAAGGATCATTCCTCAGAAATTGGACTATCAGCCATCCAGGGCCCGATGAGTCCCAGGGTAGCAAGGCTGAACAACACTATTTATTTTGTTTGCTAAGAAAATGATTTCCTCTTTTGAATTTCTATTTTAAATAAAATCTCCAATGTTCCAAAAATGTTTCTTTAAATTATTGAAAATCACTTTTATGTTTCAATGAAACGATATTTATTATTAGCATTTTCCTCTCATATTTTTACATTTTCCTCTCATATTTTTATTTATACAACATTACTATTTCCTGTCTTGATGAACCGACAACTGTGACATGTAATCAGACAACGCAACAAAAGGATAGTGATTCAGAGGAAGAAGATGTCATACCCAAGGAAATTGTCAGAGAAGTAGAAGATTTTGGGAACAAGCCTAAATCCAACTTGGACGAAACAGAAGTAATCAACTTGGGAGATCCTGAAGCTGTCAAAGAGATCGTATCAACATCCACTTATCGCCGTTAGAAAAAAAAGAGTACACATAATTCTTGAAGGAATATGAGGACATATTTTCATGGCCGTACGATGATATGACCGGGTTAAGTACATCCATTGTGGCTCACAAGTTTCCCACAAACCCAATGTGTCCACTAGTGAAGCAGAAACCCAGGAAGTTCAAGCCTGATATGAGTCTGAAAATTAAGGAGGAGGTTACTAAGCAGATCAACGCTAAGGTCCTTAGAGTACTAGAATATCCAACTTGGTTGGCCAACATCATGCCAGTTCTGAAGAAGGATGGAAAGGTCAGGGTTTAGGTCGATTATCGGGATCTCAACAAAGCCATCGCAAAGGATGATTTCCCTCTTCCAAACATACACATCCTAATCGACAATTGTGCCAAACATGAACTCCACTCATTTGTGGATTGTTTCGCCGGTTACCACCAGATCTGGATGGACGAGGAGGACGCTGATAAAACCGCCTTCATTACACCATGGGGAGTGTACTATTATAAGATGATGTCGTTTGGACTAAAGAATGTTGGGGCCACCTACATGAGAGATATGACTACCATTTTCCATGACATGATACACAAGGAGATCGCGGTGTATGTGGACGACGTCATCATCAAGTCCAAGAAAGCCACAGATCATATAGAAGATTTGAAGAAATTCTTCGACAGATTGCGGAAGTACAACCTGAAATTAAACCCCGCAAAGTGTGCATTCGGGGTTCCCGCCGGAAAGGTTCTTGGGTTCATCGTCAGCCGCCGAGGGATAGAACTAGATCCATCAAAAGTCACAGCCATCCAGGAGTTGCCACCGCCAAGAAGTAAGAAGGATGTAATGAGTTTCTTGGGATGACTAAACTACATCAGCTGGTTCATAGCCCAGCCCACGGTAATATGTGAACCCATTTTCAAGATGTTGAAGAAGGATGCTACAACTAGTTGGACCGAAGATTGTCAAAAGGATTTTGACAAGATCAAGGAGTACTTATCAACACCACCAGTTTTGGTCCCGCCAGAGCCCGGTAAACCCTTGCTACTCTACCTTGCGGTGCTAGATGGAGCCTTCGACTACTTTCTGGGGCAGCATGAAGAGACAGGAAGGAAGGAACAAGCTATCTATTATCTGAGTAAGAAGTTCACTCCATATGAAGCGCGATACTCTCTGTTGGAACGTACCTGTTGCACTCTAACCTGGATAGCTGAGGCACTACTTCTGTGCCTACACAACATACCTCATATCGAGAATGGATCCCTTGAAGTATATCTTTCAGAAGCCCATGCCTGCTGGCAATCTGGCTAATTGGCAAATCCTGATGAGTGAGTTTGACATTTTCTATGTGACTCAGAAAGTAGTCAAGGGACAAGCACTGGCAGATCATATTGTTGAGAATCCTGTGGGAGGAGAATAAGAACCCCTAAAAACGTATTTTCCCAATGAAGAGGTACTATTCATAGGAGAAGACATTGTTGAATCCTATGATGGTTGGAGGATGTTCTTTGATGGAGCGGCAAATTTCAAAGGAGTCGGCATTGGAGCTGTCTTAGTATCGAAAACTGGCCAACATTATCCGGTCTCTGCTAAACTCAAATTTCCCTGCACCAACAACATGGCGGAGTACGAAGCTTGCATACTAGGACTCAACATGGCCATCGATATGAATATTCAGGAGCTGAGTGATTCGGATTTGCTTGTGCACCAGGTACAAGGAGAATGGGCCACCAAGAATTCCAAGATACTGCCATATCTGCACCATGTGCAAGAATAGAGAAAGAGGTTCACAAAGACAGAGTTTCGGCATGTTCCCAGAATCCAGAACGAATTTGCCGATGCATTGGCCACTTTTTCATCTATGATACAACATCCAGACAAAAACTTCATTGATCCTATCACAGTAAGGATCCATAGCCAGCCAGCATATTGTGCTCATCTTGAATAAGAAACAGATGGGAAACTTTGGTTCCACGACATCAAAAAATATTTAGCAAAAGGAGAATACCCGGAGCATGCAAATCATACTTAGAAACGTACACTTCTGAGGTTGTCCAACAGTTTCTTCCACAGCGGAGGAACCCTGTACAAAAGAACTCCTGATTTGGGATTTCTAAGGTGTGTCGATGTGAAAGAAGCTTCTAAATTACTTGAGGAAATACATGATGGGACCTGTGGCCTGCATATGAATGGCTTTGTCTTAGCCAAAAAGATACTCATGGCCGGTTATTTCTGGATGACCATGGAAACAGATTGCATCCAGTATGTCCGAAGATTCTACCAGTGTCAAGTACATGCAAATATGATAAAATTGCCACCAAATGAGCTCAATGCAACAAGCTCGCCTTGGCCATTCGTCGCCTGAGGAATGGATGTCATTGGTCCGATCGAGCCCACCGCCTCAAACGGGCACCGGTTCATCTTTGTAGCTATTAATTATTTCACCAAATGGGTTGAAGCAGCATCTTACAAGGCAGTGACTAAGAAGGTCGTGGCAGATTTTATCCACAACCGGATTGTTTGTCGGTTTGGAGTTCCGGAATCAATCATCACCGACAATGCCTCCAATCTCAACAGTGATCTGATGATGGCCATGTGTGAGACTTTCAAAATTAAGCACAAGAATTCCATAGCCTACAGACCTCAGATGAACGGAGCTGTAGAAGCCGCCAATGAGAATATCAAGAATATATCGAGAAAGATGATAGAAAATCACAAACAGTGGCACGAAAATCTGCCATTCGCTTTATTGGGATACCGTACCACAGTTCGCACATCAACCGGGGCAACTCCCTACTTGCTAGTTTATGGTACTGAAGTTGTTATTCCCGCTGAAGTGGAAATTCCTTCCTTGAGGATCATACAAGAAGCTGAGCTCAGCAACACAGAATGGATAAAGAACCGTTAGGAGCAGCTGGCTCTCATTGATGGGAAAAGAATGAATGCGGTATGTCACGGTCAACTCTACCAGAACAAAATGCCCAGAGCCTTCAACAAAAAGGTTAGCCCTATACAATTCACACAGGGCCAGTTGGTGCTAAAACGAATCTTCCCGCATCAAGATGAAAGGGCCCTACATGGTTCACAAAGTACTAATAGGAGGATCACTCATACTTGCAGAAATGGACGGAGAAGTCTGGCCAAAACCGATCAAATCAGATGCAATCAAGCGATACTATGTGTAACTCTTTATGCTTTCCTCATATGATGTAAATTGAACTACGCTCGACATGATTCCCGTTTAAGAGGGGATACGTAGGCACCCCTATGGGTTCAGTCACAATTCAATAAAAATCTTATTTCCCCCACAATCTAAAACTGGGACAGAATTTTAAGGAGGACCCTCAAAATCCCGAAGCAAGTTAAGCCAATCGCAGCATGTGCAACAGTCAAGAGATGTCAATCCATCTAACTGGGGAAGAATTTTGAGGACCCTCAAAATTCCACAGCAAGAGAAGTCGCAATGTCTCGGATCGTGTCACAGTCACTGGTTCATCTAACCAATTTCTAAAATAACATTTTTACTATGTCTTCAAAAACTATGCATGCTTGCCTATAAAATAACTTTGTTTAGCCAACGTTACCCCAATAATTTGAACAGGATCTTTAGACTGAACAAGCAAGTCAAGCAAGCCGTCGGAGGCACGAACCGACCTCCCCTTTACAGAACTCACGATTTTTCTTTGGATGCAGGAATGAAGAATATACACGCCTCGAAGTCACGATCTTCATAGCAACTGCGATATCGAAATCTACTACCAACTAAGAAAACTATGCTATCATCTGCTATTTATTCTATTTTCCTGCATAAGGCTAAGCTCTGCCTTCATCTGCATGGGACTAAGCCCTATCACGCATCTTGCATGAGACTAAGCTCTGTCTCCACTTGCACGAGGCTAAGCCCTGCCTCCATATCTGCATAAGGCTAAGCTCTGCCTTTATTTGCATGGGACTAAGCGTTGTCCCGCATCTGCATGAGGTTAAGCCCTACCTCCACACTTGCATGAGGCTAAGCCCTGCCTCCATATATGCATAAGGCTAAGCTCTGCCTTCATTTGCATGGGACTAAGCCCTGTCCCGCATCTGCATGAGGTTAATCCCTACCTCCACACTTGCATGAGGCTAAGCCCTGCCTCCATATCTGCATAAGGCTAAGCTCTGCCTTCATTTGCATGGGACTAATCCCTGTCCCGTATCTGCATGAGGTTAAGCTCTACCTCCATACTTGCATGAGGCTAAGCCCTGCCTCTATGGGACTAAGCATTGTCCCGCATCCTGCATGAGACTAAGCTCTGTCTCCATACCTGCATGAGGCTAAGCTCTGCCTCCAATTACATTCTTTCCCCGAGACTAAGCGTTATATCTCCGACATTATCTATTTTGCTCTGCTTTAGGCTAAGCTCTACCCTCAACTTCACAAGACTAAGCCTTTTCTTGTTGACATCATATTATTGCATTTCATGGGCTGAAATATCGCCAACTTGTCCAAAGGTGTCATAGTCTAAAGGCATCATCCTCATCGCCGGAAGACACCAAGTCATGGCCTGAAGATCTCTCAAATTTGCATATCATTATTCAAAGGAGTCATGGTTTGGAGGCACCATCTTCATGGCCCGATAACATTATTTCATGGCCTACGAATCCATCATTGAAAAATTCATGGCCCAGGACATCATGGTCTAAGGACGTTATCCTTAATGGCCCGAAGACAACTCTCACGGTCCGAAGGGATTTTGCATCATGTTTTAATTTTCTGCACAAATATATGCTCGTGGTATCTTTTTATTTGCAGGTGACCCGGTAAGAAACTGTCATCCCAATCGGAGCAATCCTTCTCCGATTCTTTCAACTATCTCAAACTTGATCGCTCACCATAACAATCTTTTCACCTATCCCCATGTACGTTCTTGTGATGACTTCATCGGTATATTCCGCCGACGAATCCAGAACTACACACGACCTGATTCCTGTATAACTAGGGATATGTAGGCAGCTTAGAAACCAGAGTGCGGCCTAAATCTCTCAAACCATCTCGCTCGGTCAAAATTGCCCATCATATCTTTACCTGACAACTCTTTCATCCTTTCCGGGTAAAGAGGGGCAGTTGTTGATACCTAAGTTTTCCCTATAATAGTTTTGAAATGCATATATACTTTTAAAACTGTACATTAGCATCAATTGGTATTTTTCCATAATTTTTACATTTTAAAATTAATTTATCCCAGTATTTTATTTATATAAGTAATCACAAAATTGCATCACAAATGATTTTAAAATATTTCTTGATTTAATATTACTATTTATAGTCATATTAAGTTCAAATTACTTCATAAACGACCAAATTTATACTTTTTGGTTATAATTGCAATAACCTTGCAATTGTAGCCCGTGCATAATTTATTGCATTATTTTACCAAAAAATGACTCATTGTATTTTGAAATGTTAAATAATTATTTTAAAACATTTATATGCACGAAAATATTTTTTTATAATTTATTAATTCTTTTATAAATTAATTACTTGGGTATTTATAAATAGCCCCTTATTTTAAGACCTAACCCCTTTAAAACTAGCCCAGAAACCCCTTTAAATTTGGCCCAACTCCCTTAGGCCCAAGTCTGATACGCCCCGACCCAAGACCCCATTCAATCTTGACCGTTGATCGTTCAGATCAACGGTCCACAACCCTCTTACCTTAATTAAACCTAAATGACCCCCTATACCCTCTCATTTTCCATCATCTCACCCGTCGTCACCCTTTCTCACTTCTCTCAGTTCTCTCGCCTAACCCTAGTTCTAACACGCCGTCACCGGTGTAAACCTTGTTCTTATGAAGCTTCCATGGCTTCTCCGGCCAGCCCTGGCCTCCTACGCACTATGGTTCTTTGGCTTCTTAGATCCTTGAGAGGATCTCAAGGAACCCAAGCGGTTCTGGTTTGCACCCTTGCTTCTTTTCCTGTCTCAGGCCACCTCCTCGACTATGAGCAAGAGATTTCTCTTTATTTTGTTATGAACCTATGGTTTATAAACTTATGTTCTCATCTCTGTTACTTTTCTGGAAAAAAACCCTAGTCTATTACCTTCAATCTTCTTAGATCTGTATAGATCTGAGATGAATCGAGCTATATTACATGTTTTTCTCTGAAAATTTCCGGTTTAAATCGATTATTCCAGCTTTTCCCTAAACTAGGGTCCATCACAAATTGTTTTTCAAATGTCTTTCTGACTTCTAAGTGTTTAATCGATTATCCTTTAATCTTCTTGACTGATTTGTGCAAAAGATGCTTAAACCCTAGTCGATTTTATGTGATACTCTGATTTTCTAACTTTTGCTTCGATTTTGAGTCTTTCAGTGTTACCAATCGTATTAATTCACTCTGTATTTTCTGACTTACACATTTTTTCTTTGTCAAATCCTTTATTCTGTGATTTTTCCCTAATAAATCTCTATTAGGGCTAGAGTCAGTGTTTCCGGCTAATTCCTGTATTTTCTTGTGAAGTTCTACTTAGCCTATTTTCTATTTGTGAAAGTTGATATTCTTTCCAGAAATCAGTATTACCCTGACATTCTGACTGATTGATTTGCTCTGTTAGAGATTCACGTGCATAATTCTTGATTGTTTCCTTGTTTACGACCTTAATTTGGTCATCCATGCCTTATTTAATTGCATGTATAATCGTGGATTCTTACTGATCCCTTTATATGATTCTTTCCTTAGTTAGACCCCTGATTATTTTATTCTGAGCTCCCTTATTTGTTTGATTCGAACTTCTTGCCTTAATTAATCCATGTTACTACCATTTGGCTGATTACCCCTAATTAAGGGAGGTTTATTTTGAACCCTTATGTGATTGGATTTTGTGATTTCCTTAATTGCTGGCTTTTGATTTCTTTTACCTTGTTTGTCCTACTCTTAAACTGCTATATAAACACTCTTATTGTTTACCTCTCAAGACACGAATACTAAGTTCAGAACACACACTCACACTCAAAACTCTCTTCTTTCTCTTCTACTTGTGATAACTATTGGTCTAGCCGGCTGAAAGTCAAGGCTAGAAATTGGAAACTACACATGCTGCACTTTCTTGTTTAACTGGTATGTCTCTAGTTAAATTTTGAAACTCAAACTCCATGTATTCCATTCCTGCACTAGTGCAATTGGCTATCTATTCAATTTGTTTTCTTGTTTACTGCTTTATTCAGCATGTCTAAATTTTGTCTTCTCTTGATTCAATGTGTAATCAGCATGTCTAAACCTCACTTGGTTATTTGGTATTTGTCCAATATGTTTACTTAGTCCCTGCTTACTTCCCTTAACTGGTGTGATCATGTTAGTTACTTAGTCTCCTAATGCATTCGATTGGCCCTAATTATATGTCTAATTCTGTCCAATACATTCTTGTCTTCAACATGATTTTACTACATCATTTCTCTATGTCTTAACTGCCTATTATCATGGCTAACCTGTTAAGTCTCTAAGACAGTGTTCTGTGCATTTGTTGTCTATATGCCTCCCCTGTACCCTGTTCATGTGCCCCCTCATGTGAACTTTATGTGTTCCCAACCCCCTTCACCCCCGTGTGTAAAGCTACCTATTAAGTGGTTGTAATTCTAGGCTTTCTGAGTCTGTGTGATTGTATACTGGTTGTTCTCAATTGATTTCAAAACTGTTTTCCACTCTTAGTAGTTCTTCAAAACTGTTTCCATTTTTGAAAATCTTTTCACTCCTAAAAGGTTATCTCTACAGTGTTTTTACTAAGTCTTCAAAACTATGTAAAATCACTCTCACTTTACTCTTAGACTATTAGGTCATGCCCCTCCAGTGTGTGTACTGCCTAGGAATCCATGAGATTCTTCCGAACTCTGGCACACTGGGTTGGCCCTTCCAAACTGCACATAACTAATCCCTATTTGAGAAAAGGCTTGGTGTGAGCACTGCCTGGGATCCCTGAGGTCCTTAGGGAACTCTGACACACCAGGACACACTATTGGCTATGAGATTCTTGGCATCTGAGACTGTGTTGAAGGCCTGGCATTCCCAGGTTTACTTTGGGCCTGATTCAGGCTCCCTATAGTATAGTTTCATTTATTTATGTAATTGAATCACTCCTGGTCAGTAATAATGATCTTTGTAAACAGATATTGGGTAATTAGTAAAAAGGGGAGGGTTCCTATATGATATTTTTTGGGAAATCGGGTAAAAATCCTGCTTTAGGTTTATATTATGTTGATTTGCAATAGAAATCATGCTTTAGGTTTGTATTATGCAATAGATATCATGACTCTAGGTTTGCTATGCCTATTTGGATTAAAAAACCATACCATAACTCTGTGCATTAGATATCTTGCCTTAGGATAATCATGTTTACTGCTTATGCATATTAGAAAACATGTTATAGTTCATCATTTTATTTCTGATTCTGCCTAAGTCTTAATCACCTAGCAATCCTATCATTAAGTTATCACTAATACTACCTAATAAAATGACCATCTCTCTTTGTGCATTAGAAATCCTGCCATAGGACTCTGCTTGCATTTACTTTAAATCGTACCTACATCGCTTAAATAAATAACCGTCTATCAAAAGGTTTAAAAACAACCCCAACACATAAGTATCATGTTCTAGTATGAATATGCATGAAATCACCTGTTTGTAACATTAATCGCCTAGATCAACATGGCCATAGGACTGAATAACTTCAAGTTGTTTAATTAGTTCCTAGAATTATAATCGCATACAGTCCCACGCCTAGGCAAGCCTTAGGTAATTAATGGTCTTAAAACTGTGGAGTTGTGATCTGTTTATTTTGTGTGAAATTTTCCATGTTTAATTGGTTTTAATATCAGTAGGCAAACTGATTAGGATTCTGTCACTTCGCTTAAAGAACAATGCTGCATATTCTGTGTTTGTGATTCTCACCTAGATATCCTGCTCTAGGACCTCCTGAAATTCTTTAAAAACTGTTGTTTGAGACGTGCTACTCATTTGTTTATGTGTGGAGGTAAACATGAGCCCCCTTAATTGCTTCCCTATTTGACAGTCCTATATGTTCTTTGTTGTCGCTTAGATTTTACCTTTTAAACACCTAAGGAGGGTCTAAAACTGCTTCAGCTTAGAGGTCTACACACCTCCAAGACCACGAGGTAGGGACGGGTAAAGCACGCTTAAAGCTCGCTAATTAAAATCGCTTATATAACCACTAAGGGGAGGGTAATGGGTAGTAAAAGGATATGATGACATGTGCGCTAATGCCACGTGTAGCCCCTCTAGTTGAGGAGGATTACCGGATGTTTTACATATGTGATCCTAAAGGCTAACCAACTTTGGACTTTCCTCATTTTATTTACATATGTGTGCTTAGACTGGTCACCTATTAAAGTCCTTATTCATTTTACATATGTCTGCTTAGACTGCTTATCTGTTAAAAGTCTTTTACTCTTTTTTTATGTGTGTGCTTAGACTTCTTATCTGTTAATTGACTAATTCACAAAACTAAGTTTGGCCGGTATCCACCGTTGTGGACCTCGAGGGGTGCCTAACACCTTCCCCTCGAAGTAATTTGTCACGACCCCAAATATAAGCCAGTCGTGATGGCGCCTATCGTGGAACTAGGCCAACCAAAGCTACACTCAAATCATAATAAGGTCCCATTTACATCTTTACTATACTGATTACCCATAAAGGTTTTCTTTAAACATTTATAAAACAGTTAAAGTTATACTGAATATTAAATACAACCCCCGAGAACCCGCAGTCACTGGTCATGAGAATCTACATAAAATATACAACTCAAAAGAAAATAAATTCTATAATAGTAAGCAGGAGAGGGAGCAGGACTGCGGACCCATGCAGCTACCTCGCCAACCTCCGAGAATCTCTGGAACAGATAGACAGCTCACCCTGCCCTAACACCTGGATCTGCACACAAGGTGTAGGGAGTAATGTGAGTACACCAACTCAGTAGTAATGAAAATAAATCAGGTCTGAGCAGCAAGAAACACATAAAATCAATGTCATCAAATCACAAGATGCACAACCTTTCTTTCCAACAGTATAACATAGATATATGAAATCATCATGCCTTAACACCAACTTCAGAAAAATCCTTTGAAGAATGTATATTTTCAACAACTTCAAAGCGAAAGATTTAGTATGAAAATGAAATGAATCATATAGAGGCCCCTCGGGCAAAACATATTTCATAAGCTCAGAGTGAAAGTAGTAAAATCATAAGTAGCCCCTCGGGCAAAACATGTATCATAATCAGGTCGGCAGATCATGTATCATAAGGGGTCTAAACAGATCGGCACAAGGCCCCAAACACGGCTTATAGCCCAAATATTTCAACAATCTTTAGAACATAATTTAACATAAGGTTTTGAGTAAAATATGCAACTCATTAGTCGCCTGCGGAGAGGACCTAGTCCAATCCAAAAATCAGTGCGCGCCACATACTCGTCATCCGACATGTGCGCCATTCTAAAATAAGTGAGAAATATGTAGTCTGGGGTTTCATACCCTCAGGACAAGATTTATAACCATTACTTACCTCTACCGGGCCACAACACTAGTCCTCTATGCTCTTGCCCCTCAAATTGGCTCCCGATTGCTCCGAATCTAGCCAAAACAAGTTTAACATCATCAATATATACCAAAGGAACACAACCCAATCGAAGACTATCAAATTATACAAGAATCTCGAAATTCGGCGAAACCCGAACCCCGAGCCCACATCTCGAAATTTGATAAAATTTGCATCACTAGAATCCTCATTCCTTTATGAGTCTACCCATACCAAAATTACCAAAATCCGACCTCAATTGCTCACTCAAAACACCAAAAGAATTTTTCCAAATTTTCCTCTCATTTTCCCCAACTTTTCTACTTTAATTTCTCAAATTGCATGGTGAAAATCAAGACAAATTCATGAAATTGAACAAAAAATGATTGAAGAACACTTACCACAAGAACCCCGCTAAAAAGCTCGTCCAAAATGTCCTTCCCCCGAGATCTCTAATGGAAAAAAAAGTTATGGCCAAGAACCCCCAAAATAGAACTTAAAAACTGCCTGCCCAGGCCTCTTCTTCACTGCGATCGCGAAAGATCCCACGAGATCGCGAAGAACAAATCTGCTTCCCCATCAAATTACACTACTCGATAAAATACATCCACACGCGATCGCGATTCAGCAGGACATAAACCCATGCGATCGCAAACCACTCTACTCGATCGCGAAGAACAACGGCTCAGCCCATTGACGCGCCCTTTAACTCTATGCGAACACGAACAACACCACGCGATCACACTGCACAACAACCTCACACTCACGCGATCGCGACCTCCACGACGCGATCGCATATAAAAAAAATCATGTCATCCCCAGCTAGGTTTACGCGATCGCAAACACCCTCTCGCGATCGCGTAGAAGGAAACCAGAAACTCACACCAGCAAAAATCTGCCCAGTTTTCAAGCCAAGAGTTGGTCCGTTAACCACCCGAAACACACCCGAGGCCCTCGGGACCTCAACCAAACATACCAACATATCCCATAACATCATTCAAACTTAGTCGAGCCTTCGAAACACCAAAAACAACACAAAAATACCAAAATCACATCGAATTCAAGCCTATGAACTTTGGAACTTCCAAATTTCGCCAACTACGTCGAAACCAACCAAAACACTTCCAATTGACCTAAAATTTTGCACGTATACCCAAAATGACATTATGGACCTGTTCCAACTTCCAGAATCCCATTCCGACCCCGATAGCCTATTTTCCACTGTCGACCGGAAATCGCCAAAAACTAACTTTCGCCAATTCAAGCCCAATTCTACACCGGACATCAAAACTTCATTCCAAACACACTCCTAAGTCCCAAGTCACCTAACGAAGCTATCTGAGACATAAAATCTGCATTGCGAGGTCGTTCGCCAATAAGTAAACTGTCAATTGACTTTCTCAACTTTTAGGCTACTTTACGAGACTAAATGCCTCAATTCTCACCATGACCACTCTGGACCCAGACCAACTGACCCAACACAACAAAAACATGCTAGCAATATATGACAAATGCAGAAATGGGGGAAATGGGGCTAAACTCTCGGAACGACCGGCCAGGTCGTTACATCCTCCCCCACTTAAACATATGTTCGTCCTCGAACGTGCCAAGAGTTGTTCTCCAACACCATCAAACTGTTACGTAGCTTACCATGCATATACCCGGGGGTGATCCCACGTCACCCTATCCCATATAGGTCCAATAGCACAATACTGTTGAAATTTCGAAATCCAATCCTGACCCCTAAACCGTAGAACCAAATTCCCACTTCTGAAATAATATACAAGATCAAATTTTCCATAACTATAAACTGAACAAGTCTGAACATGCTGAATCAAGTCATATATGCACCCAAGATGAAATCACATAATAAACCGCGTGACTCAACACTCATGGAGATAACTCTTAAGCACAATAACTGCTCAGAACAACCCAATACCGGTACATAACCTCTTATCAAGAAATGCATCGCTCTAACACTTCCATATACTGCTGATGATGAAAGAAGCACGTAGAACTAACAACCATTCGTCCGATCAGCTAGATATGAAACTCCCCCTTCCCAAACCGGAATTATAGCATATTTCTAAGCCGACTCCCGATATTTATCCTTCCAACTATGCTGTTGAAAATTTTGTAAATATTCACTCTAGGTCCAACGACCTCTTCTCATCCACCACGACCACCCTGATAATATGACACATCGATACAATTCGAAGCCAAAACCTGTGCAACTCGTGCACTTAACAACAACTTCCCAATGTAATCAAATTATATAAAAGATCCACACGAGAAGACTATCCTGCCATTAAAAATTACCATCACCATATCATACCAACAGCCTGGCACACACCGTAAAAATCAAAAACACATGTATCCAATACCAAAGGTCATACCCCTACATAACTCCGCTACACTGCGCGATCTCATCCAACGCTGGTCCACTTGAAATACTTCAAGACACCTTGCCCAAAATCAATAACCATTCGAAATTCGACATCAAGTACTCAAAGTGCATTGCCATAACCACGGGGGAAACCGGACGATACCATGCCATCTGAAATAGAAGGTATATAACCAACACGTCTCAATTCCGCAACACCGAATTACTTAACTTACTCAAATATAGCTATAACACCCAATTAGAACCGCACGATATGTGCATATAACCAATAATCACCACTCCTCGCAATACCGAAGAGTAACTCATAGATCACTCCAGAACATGAATAAACTCAATCACAATCGAATGGTACATTCCTCAATAATAGAAATTCGGAGCCAACAATTCCGACCCGGTGCAGAACACACACCCATATTAGCCTACCAATAACCCTAAATTAACTCTGATCACCCACAACAGATAGATAACTTACTGAAAAGTTCACAGTGACGGAATCATGGTACATACTAACATCCAACTAGCCCAGCTCGCATCTTCACAGTTCACTACCACAAAATATCCAGTTTATGAGAACTCTCAGTCTCGAAGTCCATGAAACGTACGGATTACCATATCTGATCACAACTCCACCGCTCGAATACATAACACATCCCAAATACTCACTCATTCCACGAGGGATACCCCTATAATTCTTCTGTTTACCAAGCAACCTTGAATATCAACAGTCGATCCAACAATAGGGCGCCGCGATACCAATGAAGTACCCTTAACTCAAACACATTGCTCTTTCTGAAATATATACCCTCATCAAGTCGCACAAATTAGTGATATCATCTACCTAGTAATCTGAAATTGCCCATGCTGCCTAAGAATTTATGACCTTCCTTCCAGAACCGAACCATGACCTCACATATGCAAATCTCAACTCTACCCAACATACCGCACACGCCATGCCAACCTAGGAAAAATACGGGAACTCCATGGTCCCTTCTGAGCCACAAGCAACTACGCACCCGACTAGCCAAGAACTCCCATTGGATCCCATTTAGAAACAAATTCACTACACGTCATAAGAAAATATGCACCCTTAACCGCGGTAGAAACCATCCGGAACTATCCGAAATCCCATTTGCGCAACACCAAACCATCACGACTGAATTCTTCTAACTCAACCAAACTACGCAGGCCACCAAAAATCCAAGAGCATTGCTAAGAAACACCCGAAAAACTCGTCACCTCATGAACACCCAAGAACTAATCGTATCCCTTACCATGCCGATCCGACCTACTACCAAGTTGCCCTATTTACCCAAGTTCCTTCTGACTTACCTTCAAATTGATACTTCTCCCTGCCGTAATACCACAATTTTTCAACCCAGACTCACCACACGCGACCCAAGCATAAAACCATACTGTCTAAGGCTCATAAGTCGCCGAATACTCTCTCAAATATCCCCAAAAGTACCACATTCAAAATACTTGCCCTGCAGAGACTTCCTGCAAATCTGAAGCCATTACCTTCACCTTCCTGATACTGATATGTAGTACCCGTGATGATGTAGATATGCCACAAGTCTTGACACCTTCTAACGTACATCTCAATCACACCGTCCAATTAGACAGAATAGACCTGACCCGTTTGCACACTAACATACTAGGAAAGTAATCCACTCACTTGAAGCCACAAGAAAATTCATACACTGCACACACTACACCTTTTACAACTTCCACTAAATCATTCAATAGAACCCAATTACCCAACAAAGTACATTTCAACCTTTATCGAAGAAATTTCCATTACTCGTGACATTCCCAGACCCCACACTTGCAGGTCATAATTGATTTACCAATATACCTCGAACTAAAACCAATACCACAAATAGTCGTGCAATCAACTTATCATTAACAGACTCCCCCACTTGGCTCAAAGCCAACGATCGAGACAAACAATAACTCACAATGCCCATAATAACATCACCCGTCTAACAGCTCAAGTCATCTGCAAATCTCGCATTCACCATTGCAATAGTCACGCCAACTTCCACAAGCGATCTAAACTCCAATTACAACATATATCATTTACTGGTAGAAGAGAACTTATTACAGAACTACATAGGGACCAGACACCCTGGGATAACCCGCAGAAGATACCCCTGCCCGCTTAGCCTCAACTGTTATCTCTCCATACACTTCTGAATACCAGAACTATCACGCAATCACTACACCTTCCTGCATCTGAACACAACCAACGCCTACCCTCGAGGCACCACAATACGCGGTAAAAACCTGAAGCTGATGGCAGAACTAACACTGGAGCGGTGGTCACAAAAATCTCGAGCTTCTGGAAGCTCTACCCACACATGTCTGACCACATGGATACCCTTACTGGACACCGCTTGTCCCAAGAATGCTACTGAACCAAGTCAAAATTCACACTCGGAGAATTGGCATAGAGCCTTTCCTCCCTGAATCCTTATAATGACATCCTCAGATACTGAGTATGCTACTCCTGGCTACGCGAATATGCCTGGACGCCATCAATGAATACAATTCAATGAGTGCTAATACGGCTGGAATACACCGTTAATCAAATACATGAACGCTACTGGGGAAATGATCAGCTCAAAAGACATCACCAGGAACTCATTACCCAACAGAAAAATCCGCTTCACTCCACAACTACACAATATGAGAGGTCTTCCAACATACTCACAACTCAAAGCCATATACCAAATCGAGACAGAAATCAAACACTCGATAAATCTTACCGCATTTCCAGCCAACCCTTTTGTCACAAATCACAGTCTCAACACACTAACCATCAAATCACACCCACCACGTAGGCATCTAGTCACCAATTCTCATCAATAAGAACACAGACGGACATATAAGTCCCCAAATACATGTGCCCACACAACAAAAATCTCAGCAATCAAGCCACAGAATGAATCCGGCCTCAAGTCCTCCAGACTGGCCCATTACTAACATGCCAAAATCACATCTCATCCACGGAAGCCACAAGTCGTCGATGCACAGTTGATACCAAGCGCTCTCGTGCGCGTTCGAATACATGGAAGGAATTTAAGAGTTACGCTCTTGGCTGGATACAATGGATTCGCACGACAAGAATTTAAGAATGTGAGATTTTCCTAAGGTTTCCGCAGCCTCTCGAAGATAAGTACAGACATCTACGTACCGATCCGCAAGACTCTACTAAACCTGCTCATGACTGGTGAATCCTATGTAACCTAGAGCTCTGATACCAAACTGTCACGACCCCAAATCTAAGCTAGTTGTGATGGCGCCTATCGTGGAACTAGGCCAGCCAAAGCTACACTCAAATCATAATAAGCTTCCATTTACATCTTTACTATACTGATTACCCATAAAGGTTTTCCTTTAAACATTTATAAAATAGTTAAAGCTATACTGAATATTAAATACAACCCCCGAGAACCCCGAGTCACTGTTCATGATCATTTACATAAAATATACAACTCAAAAGAAAATAAATTCTATAATAGTAAGCAGGAGAGGGATCAGGACTGCGGACGCATGCAGCTACCTCGCCAACCTCCGAGAATCTCTAGAGCAAATAGACAGCTCACCCTGCCCTAACACCTGGATCTGCACACAAGGTGCAGGGAGTAATGTGAGTACACCAACTCAGTAGTAATGAAAATAAATCAGGTATGAGAAGCAAGAAGCACATAAAATCAATGTCATCAAATCACAAGATGCACAACCTTTCTTTCCAACAGTATAACATAGATATATGAAATCATCATGCCTTAAAACCAACTCTAGGAAAATCCTTTGAAGAATGTATATTTTCAACAACTTCAAACCGAAAGATTTAGTATGAAAATGAAATGAATCATATAGAGGCCCCTCGCGCAAAACATAATTCATAAGCTTAGAGTGAAAGTAGTAAAATCATAAGTAGCCCCTCGGGCAAAACATGTATCATAATCAGCCCCTCGGGCATGCCTCACAATCACTCAAAATCAGCCCCTCGGGCATATCTCAACATCACTCGTAATCAGTCACTCAGCACCTCACAGTCACTCATGCCTCCCAATCACTCGGCACTCGGTGCACTCACTGGGGGTGTGTGCAGACTCCGGAGGGGCTCCTTCAGACCAACCGCTAATATCAAGCCACCTCATGGCGTATCATATCCTCACAATCAGGCCCTCGACCTCCCTCAGCAGAACGTCTCAAAAATCCCCTCGGGCGAATCAGTACAACAGGGTACACGACCCAAAACATCATTTTTAAATCTCAAAGTAGTGTAAATCAGGCTGAGTATCGAAAATAGTAAGCACAATGCGGCTGAGTGAAATCATCAGTACATAGTGAGGAAAACATCAGTAAAAAGCCCCAAATGGGTCTAAACAGATCGACACAAGGCCCCAAACACGGCTTATAGCCCAAATATTCAACAATCTTTAGAACATAATTTAACATAAGGTTTTCAGTAAAATATGCAACTCATTAGTCGCCTGCGGAGAGGACCTAGTCCAATCCAAAAATCAGTGCGCGCCACATACCCGTCATCCGACATGTGCGCCATTATAAAATCAGTGAGAAATATGCAGTCCGGTGTTTCATACCCTCAGGACAAGATTTATAACCATTACTTACCTCTACCGAGCCACAACACTAGTCCGTTATGCTCTTGCCCCTCAAATTGGCTCCCGATTGCTCCGAATCTAGCCAAACCAGTTTAACATCATCAATATGTACCAAAGGAACACTACCCAATCGAAGACTATGAAATATACAAGAATCTCAAAATTCGGCCAAACTCGAACCCCGGCCTCACGTCTCAGAATTCGATAAAATTTGCATCACTAGAATCCTCATTCCCTTACGAGTCTACCCATACCAAATTTACCAAATCCGACCTCAATTGCCTACTCAAAATACCAAAAGTATTTTTCCAAATTTTCCTCTCATTTTCCCCAACTTTTCTACTTTAATTTCTCAAATTGCATGGTGAAAATCAAGACAAATTCATGAAATTGAACCAAAAATGATTGAAGAACACTTACCACAAGAACCCCGCTTGAAAGCTCGTCCAAAATGTCCTTCCCTCGAGCTCTCTAATGGAAAAACAAGTTATGGTCAAGAACCCCCGAAATAGAACTTAAAAACTGTCTGCCCAGGCCTCTTTCTTCACTGCGATCGCGGAAGCTCCCACGCGATCGCGAAGAACAAATCTGCTGCCCCATCAAATTACAATACGCGATCGAAGACATCCACACGCGATCGCGATTCAGCAGGACATAAACCCACGCGATCGCAAACCACTCTACGTGATCGCGAAGAACAAATCTGCTGCCCCATCAAATTACAATACGCGATCGAAGACATCCACACGCGATCGCGATTCAGCAGGACATAAACCCACGCGATCGCAAACCACTCTACGTGATCGCGAAGAACAACAACTCAGCCCACTCACGCGCCTTTTAACTCTATACGAACGCAAACAACACCACGCGATCGCATTGCACAACAACCTCACACTCACACGATCGCGATCGCGACCTCCACCACGCAATCGCATATAACAAAAATCCTGCCATCCCCAGCTAGGCTACGTGATCGCAAACACCCTCCCGCGATCGCGTAGAAGGAAACCAGAAACTCACACCAGCAAAAATCTGCCTAGTTTTCAAGCCAAGAGTCGGTCTGTTAAGAACCCGAAACACACTCGAGGCCCTCGGGACCTCAACCAAACATACCAACATATCCCATAACATCATTCAAACTTAGTCGAGCCTTCGAAACACCAAAAACAACGCAAAAACACCAAAATCACATCGAATTCAAGCCTATGAACTTTAGAACTTCCAAATTTCGCCAACTACGTCGAAACCAACCAAAACACTTCCGATTGACCTGAAATTTTGCACGCATACCCAAAATGACATTAAGGACATGTTCCAACTTCCGGAATCCCATTCCGACCCTGATAGCCTATTTTCCACTGTCGACCGGAAATCACCAAAAACTAACTTTTGCCAATTCAAGCCTAATTCTACACCGGACATCAAAACTTCATTCCGAACACACTCCTAAGTCCCAAATCACCTAACAAAGCTATCCGAGCCATAAAATCCGCATTCCGAGGTCGTTCACCAATAAGTAAACTCTCAGTTGACTTTCTCAACTTTTAGGCTACTTTAGGAGACTAAATTCCTCAATTCTCACCATGACCACTCTGGACCCAGACCAACTGACCCAACACAACAAAAACAGGCTAGCAATATATGACAAATGCATAAATGGGGATAACGGGGTTAAAATCATGGAACAAATGGCCGGGTCATTACATAATTTCAAGTCCTTACTCAATCTCTGGTAATGCAAACTGGTTTCATGAGTTACTTGCAATAGGTGCCCTAACGCACCTTAATCCGTTAGGTGGCGACTATTCAATTTCTTGTACCCCTTTCCCAAAAGGAAATGAGCGTTCCCAATAATGTCGAAAGCCGGACTCTGCGAGGAAAAAGGGGGCGCGACAACACCATACTTGGTGAGTAAGGTATCGAAAGATTTGTTGCAAAAGTGTGATCCCCTATTACTTATAGTGGCCCTTGGAGTACCAAATCTCGTAATGATGTTCTTGTTTAAAAATGCCACCACACTCCTAGCTTCATTGTTGGGTAAAGCAACGACCTTAACCCACTTTGATACACAATCCATAGCTACCAAAATGTAGGTGTTCCCACAAGAGATCACGAACGGTCCCATGAAATCAATGCCCTCACATCCAAAATATCAATCTCCAAAATGGTGGTTAGGGGAATCTCATTTTTCTTTGAAAATCCCACCGACCCTTTGGCATTCATCACAACACTTGACTAGATCACTATCGTCCTTGTAGAGAGTAGGCCAATAGAATCCACTACTCAACACTTTTGCCGTTGTTGTCGCTCCACCATGGTGACCACATATGGTGAAGAGTGGTAATCCCCAAGAATTTCCACTTGTTCCTCCTCCGGCACACATCTTCGAATCACACCATCAGTACAAATCTGAAGAGATACGGTTCATCCCAATAATAGTCAAGGCAATCCCATTTGAGCTTCTTCCTTTGTCTTGAATAGACCTCATTCGGTACAATACCACTCACAAGATAATTTGCTAAGTCGGCAAACCATGGAATCTCGTTCATTGAAATGGATAGAAGTTTCTCGTCAAGGAAGGAGTCATTGATTTCAAGGTCATCATGTGGCCTCTCCTCCTCCTCCAAGAAAGACAAGTGGTCTGCCACTTGGTTTTCACTGCCTTTGCAGTCTTGGATTTCTAGATCGAACTCTTGCAATAAAAGCACCCATCTCATTAACCGCGCCTTTGAATCTTTATTGCTCATTAATTACCAAAGCGCCACATGATCCATGTGGACAATCACCTTTGTACTCATCAAGTATGGGAGGAACTTCTCCATAGCAAAAATAATAGCAAAGGAGCTCTTTTTCGATCACTGTGTAATTGACTTAGGCATCGTTCATGGTCTTACTAGCATTGCAGACCAGATGGAAGATTTTAATGATACGTTGCCAAAAATTGCTCTGACTTCCACATCACTTGCGTCACACACGAGATCAAAAGGCAAGCTCCAATTCGGTGCAGTGATAATTGGAGTAGTTGTCAATTTGAGCTTAAGCAATTCGAATGCCTTCAGGCAATCCTCGTTGAAATGGAATTTGTCATCCTTATCCAAAAGCTTACACGAGGGGTTCAACTTTGGAAACATCCTTGATGAAACAGCGATAGAACCTCGCATGACCCGAGAAACACCTCACCCCCTTCACGGATGTTGGGGTGGAAGTTTAGAAATCACATGTATTTAGCCCTGTCGACCTCAATACCATTCTTTGAAATTTCGTGGCCAAGGACACTGCCTTCCTCAACCATGAAGTGACATTCTCCCAATTGAGCACCAAGTTCGTCTCTTCACATCTTGTGAAGACCTTATCCAAATTTTTCAAGCAATCATCAAAAGAATTCCCTACCACTGAAAAGTCATCCATGAAGACTTTAAGGAAATACTCTACCATGTCGGTGAAGATGGACATCATACACCATTGAAAAGTCGTCGGTGCATTGCATAACCCTAAATGACATCAGCGAGAATGCGAAAGTACCATAGGGACATGTGAAAGTAGTCTTCTCTTGATCCTCCGGAGTAATAAGAATTTGATTGTAGCCGGAATACCCATCAAGAAAACAATAGAAAGCACGACCGGCCAACCTATGAAGCATTTGATAAAGGAAGGGAAGTGGGAAATGATCTTTCCTTGTGACTTTGTTGAGCTTGCAATAGTCCATACACACTCTCCACCCGGTCACCGTTCTTGTAGGAATCAACTCATTCTTGTCATTGGTGACCACCGTTATTCCCCTTTTCTTTGGGACACAAGAAGTCCACGAACTATCGGCAATGGGGTAAACAACCCCGACATCCAACCACTTTATTATATCCTTTTTTACCACCTCTAGTATTGCTTCATTTAGCCTTCTTTGATGTTCAACGAGGGGTTTGACATCCTCTTCCAAAATAATCTTGTGCATGCAAAAGTGATAAGTGGGGATTTTGACTACTTATTTGCGTCCTTGACTTTCATTTTAGTTTAAAAATGTTTAAAGATATTCCCGAAAATAGATTAAATATGCTTAGTTGCAGGAGTATTGGAAAAAATAGTCAAAGTGATGAAATTCAACTCAATAAGGAGTGCTTTTGAACAAGGACAAAAATCAAGCAAAAAGGCTAAAGTGCGGACTACAAAATCCTGTCTGCGGCCGGAGAACATGAAGAAGATTTGAAGAATCCTGTAATGCAAAGTGCGGACTGCACAATAATTGTGCAATCATAGAAGAATCATGTAATGCAAAGTGTTGACCTGTAATGAAGAAGAATCATGAAGAAGAATCCGCAGAAGAATCATGAAGAAGAATCTTGTAATGCAAAGTGCGAACCGCACAATAATTGTGTCACCACAGAAGACAAGGATCAGAGAGTTCCACATCCAAACCAAACAAGAATGCGGACCGCACAATTATTGTGTGGCCGTAGAACTCAAATGTGCGGCCGCACTCAGAATTGTGCAGTCTGTAGAACTCAAGAGATGCGGCCGCAGTTTAGAATTGTGCAGTCTGTAGAACTCAAGAGATGCGGCCGTAAAGTGCAGACCACACACAGAATTGTGCGTCCGCAGAACCTCTAACATGGAAATTTTTGTTACATCCCGCACTTTCGTACGTTAAAGCTTCGTCGTAAGATTAATCGACGCAAGTTCGGGAATGAGATTATTTTGGGATTATAAGTATTACGCTATTTCAAATAAGGGATAAGTAAATCCGTAAAGGTGAAAGGGTAAGCGAATCGAAGAAAATGAGTTTCATCGATGTTTGTCAATTTGGGATAAAATACGACCCGAGCAATAATACCCAGTATTTATAGACTAATGACATACAAGGTACCGCATCACTATGGTAGTGAGATGTATAAGGTATGCTAAAGTGAGTAGAATTTTAAGTAATTTGAGATAATTTGTAATTATATGGATAATTGGGTACTTAATCATTTTGGTGGGAATATTAGCTAAGAAATTAAAATTCTTGGGATAAAGATTAAGGACGCTTAAAGTGGCAGCCCTTGCCTTAGGGAAATAGTGACTACTAAGTTCACATAAAAGGTGTCAATAGTTGGGAAAGTCTTTGGCCAAGTAACCCCTACCAAGTGGGGCCCACACCACTATAATAAGGAGCCTTTAAAATTCCTTCATTCATTTTGAGGAAAGAAAATGGATCTGCCATGACATACATGAATTGCTTTCAACATTAGTTTGATTTCTACATGAATATTTCATTAAGTTTCAAATGGAGAAATGCTTACATATAATCTATATGGCAACATGAGTTACAGTAATTGCTTCAACATTTCATACAAAGGCTATTTAATACAATAGCAACGGGATTTTGCGATTCTAAAGGAGTACGGTGAAATTTTTCTCAAGAATATCATATGGATTCTTCCCTACTTCGATCCGCCATCACGTGTTTTGTCGCAATTGGCGTGTTTCAAAAGGATTTCCAAGAGAACCGGTTCAGGTATATTAAGGCAATCCCTTCTTTATTTTTGGCACGATCCATATGATGCAAACAAAATGAGAAAATGCACAACTCCATAAACGATTATGTTCGTAGAAATGCTAGAGATGCCTATGTTCTTGATTCTCCATGTGCCCTATTATTTTATCATATGTTCATGGTCTCAGAAAATACGTAAGTTGATAAAGTCTATTTCATGATATTAATCAGAGGCATAATGGTCTTATGACGTACCAAGAGATTTTATTAACGTACTTCATATGCATTTCATGCATTTATACATGCACATTGACCCATGATCAAATGGAATTATATACGCGTATATCTATGTATATATATATATATATATATATAT
>ML413879.1:0-33818 GCA_005239525.1 Nicotiana knightiana
GTGGCTTCTGGTTCAAGAGCAAAATTCTTGGAAGAATTGTTACGTGCTGAGGAAGGCTCTAAAACAGAATCATCCAATGATTCATTTAAATCAGCCAATGAAGACGAAGCACCTGGTTCATCTAGTGCTGAGAAAGGTAATACTGAAGTTACCTCTGATTTAAATTCTGCTGAGAATCGATTTGTGTTGGTGGGGTCTGTGGTGGATGTGGAAGTGCCAAGAAGGCAAAGAAAATTTGGGAAAAGAGAAAAATCTTATGAACGAGGGTGAAGTAGATGTGAGGTGATCTGGGGAGGATGGTACCACGCTTGCAATTTGTGGCCCCATTCTTGAAAATCTTGAAGAAAATGTCATGGTTTTAGGGGGAACTACTGAAGTTGAGGAAGCTGCTGCTGGGTTGGAGAAGTTAATGAAGGAAATAGATGAACATGTTTCTTTTGGGGAAGAAACTTTGGCTGAAAGACTAAATAAGCTGGGGGACTCATACAACCCCAAGAAGAGGACTCCAAAGTCCAGAAAGTCTAAAGCCTCAGTTCCTTCAAAGAAAAGGAAGACTGCTGATTCTGTTGGTGTACTTATTCCTAGGGTACGTGCGACGAGAAATACTGTATGAGAAGAGGAGGAGAAATTGGAAAAAGCTCTGCAAGAGAGCAAGAGAAAGAAGGCAGAGAAGGGGAAAGCAAAGGTAGGGGAACCTGTTATTGTTAACGACGAAGAGTGGTTGGACCTGGTCCAACAAGAAGAGGAGGCTGCTCCAGTGGTTACCAAGACTCCCAAGCCCAAAAAGGTTAAGACTTCTTCAAAGAAGTCAGCTACTGTGTCCATCATCACTGGGAGTACTGCTTCAAAGACAAGGTCTAAGATAAAGCAGGTGAAGAAAGTACTGATTATTGAGAGGGATGATGATCCAGAATGGAGTGAAGAGGAAGAGAAGGAGGTTGGAGAAGTGTCTATTGATAGAGTTTCCATGTTTGGCAAGAGAAAAATCTTGAAAGGGAAATTGTTGAAGGATTTGGAGGAGCCTGGAATGAGGTATTTACTGTATTTTCTGGCAACACAGGGCTGAAAAGACATGGTCCTTCGTATGGAAGGCAGTCTGGTCAGAAATGAGGTTGTGGAGTTCATGGGAAATGCCACAGTAATTAGAGGTAGGTACACCTCATTGGTCAAGGGAGTTGAAGTCTCCTTTGATGCTCAAGAACTGGGATTCATTCTAGACATTCCAGTTGAGGGTTATGAAGACTACACGAGGCAGAGATGGTCGTGTTTAGATGGAATGGCCTCAGCTCTCAATATCACCAGATTCTTTTGCGACAATGAGTAGGAGATTGAAACTAGGGCTATGTACAAGAGTGAGATGAAGCCTGGGCACAAGCTGTTCTTTGAATTTGTGATCAAGTTCCTGCTGCCCAGACAAGAACGAAGACACACTGCTAACTACATGGATTTAACCCTCATGGAGTGTCTGTACAGAGGCAAGCAGATTAATTGGCCAGCTTTTATCATCCAGCTCTTGGACAGAGTGTTGAATGGCACCAAAGCGCATGCAATCCCTTATGGATTTATTTGTCTACCGTTCTTGATCATTTTGGAGTTCCTACAAAGAAGGCTGAGATGGCTACTGCTAAGGATTTCTTTGGGAAGGACACTCTGTTGCTGATTATACTGTCAATGCCCCGACAGATGAACCTGGTTCATGTCGGAAGCTACCAGTCAACCACAAGGTCCGTACTCTGGTGCAAGAAAGCGAGTTAAAGGATATGGAGATCCTTCGATTGAGGTCTCGCTTAATTGAGGTGGAAGTTGAGCGTGATGCTCTCAAAGCTGAGTTAGCAAAGGAGAAGGAGAAAAATGAAGGTGTTTTACACCAAATGCTGTCCCTTATACAAACCAAGAACCCATCCTCATCTGCACCCTCCCAGCCTTAGGAATGTCCAGTGCTACCCCCTCCAAACCTATCAAGTGTCCAGTTCAGGACAGTGTCTAGTTTTTATTCTATTTTTCTCATGTTTTGGTTGTTTTGATTTTAATCTGTTTTGGTGCTGATCATCCCTGTTAATCAATGAAAACTTGCAGTTTTGAAAAATGTCTCAATTTCTTATTTAACTTACATTATTAGTTTCTTGTGATGATTAATCATGTTTGCACCTGGAGTTTCCTAAATTGGCCATGAGTGAGAATTAAAAACTGGTAAGTATCATTTTGAAACTTTTCGATGATGCCAAAAGGGGGAAGATATGTTGTGGTGTTGGTTCAAAATTTTCAAAAAGTGATATTTATAACCTAATGAACCCGTTTCTCAATGATTAATGCTTAAAAATATACAAAGTGTTTGAAGTGTATACAGGATAAAAGCACAGAGTTTGTCATCATCAAAAAGAGGGAATTTGTTGGCCCATGTCACTGAATGGGTTTTGAAGATTGACAAATGTTGACAAGATGAACCAGGTCCATCAAATCATACACACCTGAATGGAGCAGTTGGCACAAGAATCGTACAAGCATAGGAGATATCAGTGATTTCTGAGTATTAAAGAACTAAGAGCATGTATCCTAATACGAAAAGATTGCAAACTGATGTAGATGAAAGAAGTTGAATTCAGCAAGGACAGAAACAAAGGAAGGAAGTTGAGTTTGACAAGAACTTGTTCTCCCAGGTAGAATCGGACCAGAACTCAACAACTGAATTTATAAATACTCAAAGTATTACTGCTGAAATGGACGACACAAAAAGACGCACAAAGGGCTAAATTGAATCAAGTTCTGCTTGGCACAAGAATCGTACAAGCATAGGAGATATCAGTGATTGCTGAGTATCAAAGAACTAAGAGGGTATCTCCTAATACGAAAAGATTGCAAACTGATGTTGATGAAAGAAGTTGAATTCAGCAAGGACAGAAACAAAGGAAAGAAGTTGAGTTTGATAAGAACTTGTTCTCCCAGGTAGAATCGGACTAGAACTCAACAACTGACTTTATAAATATTCAAAGTATTACTGCTGAAATGGATGACACAAAAAGACGCACAAAGGGATAAATTGAATCAAGTTCTGTAAGCAAAATTCCCAGGTTATTTGCAAGCAGAAGTATTTTGCAAAGACTACAATTCAACTAGAAGAAACAGTTCCATTCATTTATCATTGAGTCTAGTTGGGTGTAGTAGGAGTTTTAACATTGTATCTTTTCAGCTTTCTTAGAAGAAAATTGCAATAGGTACACACTGTTCAAGTTAGAGTTAGCTTGACGTCTGTAGAAATTAGCTAGAGTCCAGTTGATACAAAGAGGATTAGATTTAGTCCTAGGATTACAAAAGAGTTTATTTTGTAAGTCCGTTTGGCTCAGAGTTTTTAGTGAAGTGTTTGAGCAAATCCCACTGAGGAGTAGGTCGTGGTTTTTTCACCTTTTGAGCCAGGTGTTTTCCACGTAAAAATATCTGTGTCTTTACTTTACTGCTTTATTTTTCCGCAAATAGTAGTAAGTAGTACCCCAAGAAGAACCAGATTCTTCTTATTAGACAGCACTCGAAAATTGGGTATTGCACAATTAACTTATAATATTGTGTAGTATTGACGTCTAAAACATCAATATGACATCAAATAATCACAAAATGAGACAGCAATATACAACCACTCGGGTCTCAGCATTTCCGGCGTGAAGCCTAGCATTTATACTTAACATGATTTCTAACATGTTCATAATTACCACATTAATAGAAGCACAAATATCGTCATGGAATGATCACTAAGTGGTGCCATGTGATAAGCTAGGCTACAATTACTCGGTGCACACCCTCACGCCCGTCACTTGGCATGTGCATCACCTCAACAATAGTCATAAATCATTTAGCTCGGGGTTTTGAACCCTCAGAACCAAGTTTGGAAACGTTACTTACCTCAAAACCGGCTAAAATACTATTCCACAGTTCCTTTGCCTCTAAATCCGGCCTCTGAGTGCTCCAAATCTACCAAGTTCAGATTTTTTTCATCAAATTATGTTTAAGGAACGAATTCCAATTGAAAAGTACTAAATTTAGCTCAAAACCCGAAATTTGTCAAAACCCGAGCCCGAGCCCGTGTCCCGAAACTCAGAAACTTTTATACCAAACTGTCCTACATCATCTCACGAGTCCATACATATAAAGAACACTAAAATCGGAGTTTGTTTGACACCTCAAATCGATTCCTAAAAGTCTCATAATCTCAAGCCCTAAACTTCCTCTTTTTACTGATTTTCATGAATTAATTGCTGAGATTGTGTTCTATAATCACCCATAAACGAGTTTTAATGATCAAAACACTTACCTCTATTAAGAAAACTAATTTCCCTCTTCAAAAATCGCCTCAAGAGCTTCTTCCCGTTCAAAGATGGTGTTAAAAGGTCTAATGGTCGCAGAGGGTTTTAATTTATACTTTTTGCCCAGGGGTTCTGCACCTGCGGCCAACGTCTTGCACCTGCAGGACCGCACCTGTGGTCAAAACAACCGCACCTGCGACTTTTCACTAAACTGCCTAACTCCGCACTTGCGACTCACGTTCCGCACCTGCGACTTCGCAGGTGCGGCCCACTATCCGCATCTACGACCTCTTCCCTGGATGACCAAATCTCGCACCTGCAGAGCCTCCTTCCACTCCTGCGGGCCCGCACCTGCGGTCACACTTTCGCAAGTGCGGTCACACCAGCACCAGTAGCTGAAGCTGCATTTTACCAACTTTAAAACTTCCGTTAAGCACCCAAAATCAATCCCGATTCCCTCGGGACCCCAACCAAACATACCAACAACTCATATATGATCATTCAAACTTAGTTGCACTCCCGAAATAGTAAAAATAACATCAAAACACCAAAATTACATCAAATTCAAGCCTAAGAACTTTGAAATTTCAAAAATCCTCCAACGATGCCGAAACTATCCAAAACAACTCTGATTGACCTGAAATTCTGCAGACATATCCAAAATGACATTACTAACCTGTTCCAACTTCCAGAATTCCATTCCGACCCCGATAGCCTATTTTCCACTGCCGGCCGAAAATCACCAAAAACTAACTTTTGCCAATTCAAGCATAATTCTACACCGGTCCTCACAAAAATATTCCGAACACGCTCCTAAATCCCAAATCACCTAATGAAGCTATCCTAGCCATAAAATACGTATTCCGAGGTCGTTTACCAATAAGTCAACTCTCAGTTGACTTTTCCAACTTTAAGGTTATTTTTAAAGACTAAGCGGCTAAACTCTCACTACAACCATTCCGATTTCAAGCCTACCAACTCTAACACATCAATAACAGTATAACCATCCTATGACAAGTTAAGAATAGTAATTATAATACAGGTTCTACGTAACGACTGACCGGGTCGTTACATTTATTTACTTTAAAGGCGTTATTTTATAACAGTAATTATATTATCTGGTTTAACTAGATTTTTTAATTTACAAAAAGTAAGATTATTTTTATTAAATTTTGTATACTTTCACCATTAAAAGGATTCCAACGGCTGAGTACTACCTTAACTATCACCGTGATTAGTGCAAGTCATTAAGAATTTCAATTTTAAAAATATATTATGCGATTCACCTAGAGCTATATGGATTTTCCTCCAGAATTTTTACATTCCTATACACTATACGAAACTATATTACCCTCCCTATTCAAGTTTTACTATAATTATATTTTATATACCCAATACCATTTATGTACATTTTAAGGGAATTAATAATAATAATTAGCGTCCTAAAATACCTCTAATGTATCTTCCACTCCCCCACATTTCTCTCTCCACATCCCCCCTCCCCCTACGTATCTTTCACTCACCCACGATTCCACCATTGACAACCATTAAAAAGCTTTGAAGCTTTGAATTCGAATTTAGGTTTTCAAAAAATATTATTTGTTTGAATTGGATATTGTTGCAAAGAATTGGGAATTCTCTCTACGTCTCTCTGTATCTCTCAATCCCTAATTTCAGTAATGTAAAGAAAAGGAAAAGAGAGCAGCAATTCCACCATTGACAGCCATTAAAAAGCTTTGAAGCTTTGAATTCGAATTTGGATTTTCAAAAATTATTATTTACTTGGATTGGGTGTTGTTGCAAATAATCGGGAATATAGTTTGGAGTTTATATCTCAATTTTGAGGGTGTTTTGGTGAAGATTAGACTTGATTTTGGCTGAATTTCAGATTGAAACTTGAAGAAGAAGAAGAAGAAGAAGAAGAAGAAGAAGAAGAAGAAGAAGAAGACGACAACATGATATGCATTATATTTACGAAATTATAGTAAAATTATCGAAAAATTGTATTCTGTTGTTTTTATATGTATATATATATATATATATATATATTTAAGTTGTATGATATTGTAGTTGTATATAACCGAGTAGAAATAATGTATGAAAATTGTAGATAAGTTGTATAATATATATATTAGTTGTATGAAATTTATTTTTACTATGTATAAATAAGATATAAAATATACAAAAGACATATTGTATAAAATTTGTATTAAGTGGTATGATATTATAGTTGTATTTAACTGGGTAGAAACAATGTATGAAAGTTGTAGATAAGTTGTATAATATATAATTAATTGTATGAAATTTGTTTTTACTATGTATAAATGATCATGCTCAACTATGACTTATAGAAATACTAAACGGGCGTTGCAAATATAATCAAGGGTATTACGCCCAGAGTCGATCCCACAGGGAATTTACGTATCAATCAAGCTGTCAGAATACGAAACTTTTACTTAATCAACTTTCTCAAGAATTTTGAATATCAATTGGTAATGTTTTACTATTTCTACTGAAAAAAATTAATAAACTAACGATTAACTACAATGCGGTGTAAACAATTATAATAAAGGTCTAAGGTTATGGTTCCCCCTGTCGGTGAACTTCTTTCTTGGATACTCCTATAGTTTGATTAGTTGTCTCTATCAATCATGAACACTCTATCTACCATAAATCTCTCTCAAGTAATTATGATAATTTACTAGACGCACTCTCTCAAGTTACGCTAGCTAGATTGCATTACAGTTCACTTTNAGGAGTGGTGTTGATAAAAAAACTACCTAAATATGCACTCTCTCTCAATTAGATACATAATAAATAGGCATAGTTAATATAGGATCCTTTCAATTAACTACAACAAGAACGTAGTTGAACAAATAGAGATTAACAATAAACCAAAACTATATTAATATCACAATAAGTTCATCCCCCAACGGGTTCCACCAAAATCTTAGATTAAAGAAATTAGCTACCCATGCTCGTAGTAATCAAATCCAAAATGACTTGCATAATTAAATTACAAAGTAAGGAATAAAGGATGTAAAAATAAATGTTTTGATCTTCTGAGTAGTGTTCCACAATCTCCTCTTGTCTCTAATGGCATAAGTTCTTCAAAGTTGTATTTTTGGGTCTATTTATATGTTTTGGGATGAACCCTAAATGTGTAGGATACTTCTAGTCAAACCGGGAAGCACTTAAAACCTTTAAAACTTGGACTGGGCCGGATCAGGGACCAGGCGTTACAGGCCAAACGCCTGGCTAACGCCTGGCCAGGCCTGGCGTTAGGGCCCAAAAGACTGGCTAGGCCAGGCTTTACAGCCCAAACGCCCTCCAAACGCCTGACATGGCCAGGATTTACAGCCCAAAAGCCTGGCTATAGCCAGGTTCACTCCTTTTTGACTCTTGAGCGTATTTTTTTACGTTTATGCCTCCATTTAGATCGGCTTCCATCTCCAATTCACCTACACATGAAATAGACTCCATTGTGCTCAAACAAGGTGTATTTTTACCATTAACACACATAAAATGTAAGGCACATAATGCGTTAAACCATGAATTCTAGCCACACATCAACACTCCACACTTAAACATTTGCTCGTTCTCGATCAATTAAACTACACCCATGAACACAACTTATTAAGCAAATCCCTTAACGCGTTATATCAAGAATTTTTAAAATAGTTAAAGCACAAAGGTGTGACATTCTCGCCTCAATAATCGACTCACATATACCATGCTTTATTCACAATCCACTCACTACTCTAACACAGAGGTCAACAACATTACATTTCCCTCATGAATCATGTGCCCTCGCCAAATCAAAGAGCTAATTCCACACACAATGAAATTAAAGAACACTTAGGAACTCAAGATAGAAAGAATTCACTCACGCTCAGAAATAATATTCATATGCCACAAAAGATGCACCATAGGCTTGCCCGTAGTGTACTACTCTATTAAATCGAGCTCATTCAGTCTAGGATCAAGTAAGACTTTATTTGGTTGTAATGTAGGCTGCGGGACAGGTAGGATACATTTAGATATAAGAGTGACTACACCTCCCTAAGCACTTTAATAGATATACTTTAGCATTCAACCTCAAACTTATATTAAGCCAAACTCCACCTTCACATTAATGTTATTACCCATACTTCTTTAAGCACAATTACATCAAGAGTCACCACTTGTCAAGTAATATATGTATTTTTTTTTTAACAACAATACAACTATATTTTTTTTTTCTATTTTTTTTTAAGTGACTCTTACTTTTTCAAAACAGTGCACCTTTCTCCTTATTTCAAATGTTCCCCTAAAAAATCAGCTTACCACCCCACACTTTAACTTTTCCATATTTCATCACATTTCCAGTGCTTACGAGAGGTGATAAGGTTCAAATATATGATCGATTCAAACAAAGGGGTATGGCTTGTAATGTGGTTGCCAAAGAAAAAGGATTATAGGCTCAAAGGGGTTAACTACAATACATAACAATTAGGCGGGTAACATATACATAGCTGGCTCAACAAAGAAACGCCTATATCACTTCCAAGACTGAACAAAACTACATTTCTCTTTGCACGCACACGGGGCAAGTTCTAGACATCAAATGCAATGCACAGAATAACATACAAGCCTCACACACATATGGCACATAACTCACTCAGGATTGGATCTATCACGACACTCCAATCAAAGAAGTTAAGCAAATTTATGAATCCACGATTTAAGGTATTTATCCTAGAGTCAAAAATTAAGCCTAAGCGTCATAACCAAAGTACTGACTATTCTCAAGGCATCACAAAGTTCTGAGATATTGCTGCGATTAATCCCTCAACCATGCGGTTCCTACTCCTAAAAATTAAAAACTGCCTACACCCGGTTCAATTAAAAACCCTTGGAAAAGAACCGCGGTCCAAAGAAAAACCAACGGGGAATTACTACACTACCTAAAACAAAAATCTTTTTGGTATTTTCTCTAGACTTACTTCCCTCAAGAAAATTGTCTAGGATATCCATCGTCGGGAAGAGTCCACATATTTCTATTTTTTTTTTGTTTTACCTAAAATTAAAAGACAGACAGAAAACGCTACAAAAACTTAAAAGAAAAATAATTTACTAACATGAACAAATAAAACTACAACAAGAAAACACATAAAGTACAACAAATCACACAACACATATGTACAACACCCCACACTTAAATCATGCAATGTCCTCAGTGCATCACATATAGACAAAACAAGAAATAAATTAAGGTGCAAGAAACTCCCTGATCAATCAGCGTCTTCATCATCGGGCGCTCTCCATTCTTCCTCATACCCATCTTCTCCATCATCCTCATCATCTGAGCGCATCGGCTCTACATTAGAGTCTTCAGGTGTGTTGATATCCTCATCATCTGGGAGCCTATATCCCTCACCTACTCCAATCATCTGCTGAGCATGAGCATTGAGCGGGTATCTCTGATCCAACTCATCCCTCTCATCAACCGACGCTGGGCGACCCCCTATACGCAGCTGCAAATCCATCTGTGACGACCCTGCCGGTCGTCTTAAAAATTAATGCCCCGATCCCCTATTAACTTCTTTCCCCAAGTCTATTTCTGCTACATTGAATTGCCGGGACGTTCGGTTTTAAGTTTCAGAGAGTTTTGGGACACTTAGTCCCTAAATGAGTTCTTAGGTGTCGAAAAGTTTCCCGTAGTTGGAACAGTGTGAAGACGGCCTCGGAATGAAAATCTGATGGTTCTGTTAGCTCCGTTAGGTGATTTCAGGGTCGGGAGCATGTTCAGAATGCATTTTGGAAGTCTGTAGCTTATTTAGGCTTGAAATGCCGAAGTTTGAATTTTGAAGTTTCCAGTCCGATAGTGAGTTTTTGATCCGAGGGTCGGAATGGAATTTTGGAAGTTGCAGTAGTTCCGTCATGGCATTTGGGATGTGTGTGCAAAATTTGAGGTCATTCGGATGACTTTAGACGTGTTTCGGCATCGGATGTGAATTCTAGAATTTTCCTAAGTTCCCAGGCTTGAACCTATGCATAATCGATGATTTTTATGTTATGAGATGTGTTTTTAAGGCTCGACCTAGTTAAAATAAGGCATTAGGGTTGGTTGGTGGTTTTGTTTGAGGTCCCGGGGGCCTAGGGGTTATTTCGGATGCTTAACGGGAGAAATTGGGACTTATCAAATGGCTGAACCAGACCTCTTCTGGTGTTTTCGCACCTGCGAAGGTTTTCCCGCAGGTACGGACTCGCAGGCGCGGTAGGTTTGATCGCAGGTGCGATGGAGGGGTATTTGACCAGCGGTCGCAGGTGCGACCTGAGTTTCGCAGGTGCGGGACCGCAGGAGCAACCAAACGACCGCAGGTGCGGCCCTAGTGGACTTAAGTGAATTCCGCACCTGCGATGCTTTTTCCGCAGGTGCGGTTATCGGGACCATAGGTGCGAGATCCTTGTGTGTTTTATTCCAAAAATTTGAGGGTTTATTTCATAAGTCTAAAAATCGTGTAAGAGTTCGGGAATTGGCGATTTTTAGTGGGTTTTGAAGAGAAGGATCATAGGTAACGTCTTATAATCCTAATTCATTGTTAGACCATTAATCCCCGTTGTTTTCTTTAGTTTAATTATCAAAAATGGGGGGAAAACCATAGGAAATTGATGAAACTTCCCCAAACCAAAATTCTGAAAATTTAAGGGGTTTTTGGCATCGAATTTCGATTGTTTCTGGTCGAGTGAGTTTGTGAGTGAATGGGTGTCCGGAAAATATAACGTTACCCGATTCCGAGACGTGGGCCCGAGGGGCGTTTTGGTCATTTTACCTAATTTCGCGCCTTAGCTTTGAATTAAATAGTAGAATCAATTTCTTGAAATGTTATTTACGATATGTAATTGAATTGTATAGATTTGGGCCAATTGGAGTCGGATACTCGTGGCAAACGTGTGCTTTCGAGTTGATTTTGAGTCGGTTCGAGGTAAGTGTCTTGTCTAACCTTGTGTGGGGGACCTTTCCCCTTAGGATGTGATATTTGGTAATTGAATGCCTTGTACGTGAGGTGACGAGCGCGTACTTGTGCTAATTGTTGAAAATCCGGTTTTACTTTAAATATTTAGCGTGAGTTTCTTTCTTACCTGTTTTATTCTATTTGCAATTATAGTCTATGTTAGCTTAGAAAATCATGTCTAGTTGCCCTAAATTGCCTATTTGATTAAGTTGCTTTAATTGTACTACGTGAAGCATGTTAGGCTAGAATTACTTGTTGCCTTGTATTTTTGCACTCTAATTCTGAATGTACTCTTGTTGTGGCTGCGTATTTACTTTGGGACTACGGGACGGTATCCCAGGATATCCCCTTGCATATTTACTTTGGGACTACGGGACAGTATCCCGGGAGATACCCCTGCATATTTACTTTGGGACTATGGGACGGTATCCCGGGAGATCCCCCTGCATATTTACTTTGGGACTACGGGACGGTATCCCGGGAGATCCTTTGGATATACATATGATGGACTACGGGATGGTATCCTGGGAGATCCACTAGACAGTTGAGAAAAGGACTACAGGACGGTATCCTGGGAGATCCTCATTGTCACCATTGTTATTGAGCTGTTCATATTCCATGTTTACTCTGTTCTTGTGTTTTGTTATTGCCTTGTTTGACCTGTCTTATTTCATTGTTGTACTCATTATTACTGCTTATTTTCTTACTGTAAATTCCTATTATATTGATTAACCTCAGTAGGGCCCTGACCTTGCTCGTCACTACCCGATCGAGGTTAGGCTTGGCACTTACTGAGTACCGTTGTGGTGTACTCATGCCCCTTCTGCGCATGTTTTTCATGTGCAGATCTAGATACCTCCACCCAGGCGCACTATCCTCGAGGTTGAGAGATCTAGCAGAGACTTCGAGGTACATCTGCCGCGTCCGCAGACCAGGAGTCTCTATCTTATTCCAGCTTTAGTGAAAAATTTTTCCTTCCCTACAGTTGTTTAGACATTCTAGAGTTAGAGCAGTGTATTATATTTCTGTTAGCCTGTGGTTCCCGTGAGTTTCCGGGTTTTGGGGTGATATTGTATACTTCCACATTATTTTTGAGTTGAATATGCCGAGCGACATTTATATACAATCTTTCTTTTAGATTGTTCAATTTTTACTTAATTATTCCGCAAGTTATGTTGTTTTTTCGCATTGTTAGGCTTACCTATTTATAGGGACTAGGTGCCATCATGACATGTTCACGGAGGGCGAACTGGGGTCGTGACACCATTATCCCATAAAGATGGGCCATGAAGCTATCATCCTGTGCCTTGCGCTCGGCATTGGTCAATGAAGACTCTTCTTTCAGTTGTAAACCAGTGATGTCAGTCTCTCGGGTGAGTTGATCAATGGTATGGTCAAGGTTAGGTTCTACCGCTACATTTTCATTGAGCAGGAACTGAGTCAGGAATTTTGGGAATGGTATTTGATCAATTCTATTGCTGGAGCACACCAACCCCATTTGATAGCGCATTAGAGGGCCCACATTCACTTTCTGCCCCGTCATCAGGAAATAGAGTACACAAATTCTTTCTCGGCTGATCAAGGTGTCATGGCTGCACGGTAGTATCCGTGCATTAATCAATTTGAGCCACACCTGGGTTTCAGCTTTCATCTTCTTCTTGGGAACCTTTTATGGTGATTTGTGGCCATGTCCCGAATCCAAGCAGCCCTAGAATCTACCCCACAAAGTGTGTGCCTCACCTCTTTATAGTTAAGATGGCGGATGAATTTCTCTAAAGGCTCCACCGGAACATTCGGGGCACCTAGAAAATCACATATAACCTTGGCTGAAAAATCTACCAAGTGCCCACGGATTGGCACCAATTCCTCTTTGTCTTTAGGGTCAAATCCTGCATAAAACTCCCTGACTAAGTTAAGGTTGATGTTCCCATTGTGCTTGAACACATAGCCTAAACCCAACTCATGAATGCTCCTCCAAAGTGACGGGAATTTTGTTCTCAGACTCCCTTCCTTTATGGCTCCTTCAGGGTGAACATGTTTGGGCTTGCAGCGTGTATACCACTTCCTAGAGTGTGCGGGTATGCTGTTGATGCTGTATTCCCGTTGGCTAACGGGTTGCTGTCTCATGGCAGCCACAACAGCCACTGCCTCTTCACTTGTCATACTTGAAGTGGCATTTCCCCCCTTTCTTTTCTTCTGAGGTGGTGGGGGTTTTACTTTGGCTTTCGCTGGGGCCGAGGATGTTGCCTTTCCTTTTCCGGTGGCTTTTCTGGGTAGCATCGTTCTTCCTGCGCAAATGATCAGTAGTTAGGGGGTGTCAAAGTATATACTATACACATACTCTTTCCTCATTTGCCAAGGTTAGTCAGACTTCACCTCGGCGAGTTTATGAACAATTGAAACACAATTCCCACCCATTGTCTTCTCGTGAGCCACCCTACACTTAAAATTTCATTGAGTTCAAGATGCATGACACTAGTGGTTTGTTTCCCCGAGACTCGGGCTCAAACGAGATATGTATTGCCATTGAGGCATTACATCGAGCACTTGGCTAGCACAATTGCCATGGGTGCTCTTATGGACCTGAGGGACTGCCTCATGTACCCAAATCTGTTTGGGGTTCCATAATACCACTTAGCTTCACAATTTCAGCCCATTACTAAATGGTTTCGGGGATTGGGGTTCACAACACAATATTACCATGAAATGCATAAACCCATGAAGAATCACTATGAATAAAGGACACACCTTTCTCATTTGTAACACCCAATTCGAAATAGCAAAGGATAGAAGTAGAATCATACCTCGAAGATTGATGTGTGGTCGTCGGATGAAAGTGCACCATGAAAAAAACCTGTGAAGATCTGTGTGTGCAGTGGGTGTTGTTGTAGTGAAGATCTGTGTGTTAATCTATGTGTTTTGGTGTGGGTATGGGAGTAGATCTGTGTTGGTTGTGTGCTTGGGAGTAGAATCTTGCTTGAAAGAGAGTTGGGAGCTGTAAAAATAAAAAGAGAGGACTTACCTGGCGTTTGGTGGGCGTTTGAGGTATAAAACCTGGTCACCCTGGCATTAGCCAGGCGTTAGAGGTGAAACGCCCAGACCCCCCTGGCGTTAGCCAGGCGTTTGGGGCTTAACGCCTGGTCCCTTCTGGCTTTTGCTGGGCGTTTGAGGCCTAAAGCCTGCTTGACCCCAGCTTTGTCCCCACTTTCCGACATGATAAAACACTGCTCCTTTCACCCGAATGCACTTGCAAGCTTATTAGTACCTATAATTACACGAAATACTTCTAGCCATACTAAGATTTAACTATGCATTGGGTTGCCTCCCAACAAGCACCTTTGTTAATGTCGTGGAACGACAATTACAACAAGTCAATATCTTGCCTCCTATGAAGCGCCTCATTTAACGTCGCGACACGACGCAAAATGAATGCAATTTAAGGATCGTTCATCCTTTTAGATTCAACTAGATGCACAATAGCCAGCACACTGGCTTCATTCATTCCCACATACCTTTTTAACTGTTGTCCATTGACCTTGAAGGCGTTAGACCCATCCTCAGCAGTAATTTCCACTGCACCATAAGGAAATACGTTGACCACCTTAAAAGGGCCACCATCGGGACTTGAGCTTGCTCGGGAACAGTCTTAATCTTGAATTATAAAACAATACCTTGTTCCCTGGTCTGAAATCTCGGTCCACAATGTTTTTATCATGTAATCTCTTCATTCGTTCCTTATAAAACCTGGTGCTTTCAAATGCTTGTCCTCTGAACTCTTCCAACTCATGTAACTCTGTGACTCGATTTTCTCTAGCAGTATCGAGATCCAGGTTCAACTGCTTCAATGCCCACCAAGCTCGATGTTCTAATTCCACTTGGAGGTGATAGGCCTTACCAAATACCAACTTGTATAGAGACATATCGATTGGTTTTGAATGCGGTTCTATAGGCCTAGAGTGCTTCATCAAGTTTCTTCCCCAATTAGTTCTTGTGGCATTAACTGTTTTGGTCAGCACACTCTTTATTTCTCGGTTGGAGACCTCAACCTGCCCGCTAATTTGGGGGTGATACGGGGTTGCTACCTTGTGACGCACATCATATTTAGCAAGCAACTTTATGAAGACACGATTGCAGAAATGAGTGCCTCCGTCACTAATAATGGCCCTTGGGGTCCCAAAACAGGTGAATATATTCTTCTTAAAAAACCCCACCACCACTCGTGCATCATTGGTGGGGAACGCTATAGCTTCTACCCATTTGGACATGTAATCTACAACAACAAGTATGTACTTATTGCCGTAGGAGCTGACAAAGGGGCCCATGAAATCTATCCCCCAAACATCGAACACTTCTACCTCTTGTATTGGATTCATGGGCATCTCATGATGACGGGATATGTTCTCCGTCCTTTGGCATTCATTACAGCCTTCACCCATTGATGAGAATCTCTGAACACAATGGGCCAGTAAAACCCGGCCTCCAACACTTTAGCTGCTGTCCGGACTCCTCCGAAATGTCCTCCATAGGGAGCTGCGTGACAAGCCTACAAAATAGCAAATTGTTGTATCTCGGGGACGCACCTCCGGATCATGTTATCAATGCAAATTTTAAACAAATGAGGTTCATCCCAATAGTAATTTCGACTATCACAATAAAATCTTTTCTTTTGCATAGAGGAGAGCTCATAAGGGTCGATGCTGCATGCCAGGTAATTAGCAATATCTGCATACCATGGCACCTCTCCCACACTTGTGGCCAGCAACTGCTCATCTGGAAAGGTTTCCAGAATATCCTCAGACTCAAGTGCCTTTTCAGGACCTTCAAGGCATGATAAATGATCAGCGACTTGGTTCTTCGTTCCCTTATGGTCACGAATCTCCAAGTCAAACTCTTGCAAAATCAGCACCCAACGAATTAGGCGTGGCTTAGACTCTCTTTTCTCGACCAAGTACCGAATGGCTGCGTGATCAGTGTACACGATCACTTTCGACCCGATCAAGTAAGACCTAAACTTGTCAAATGCAAACACTACAGCCAACATTTCTTTTTTTGTTACCGTGTAATTCAGCTGAGCCACACTCAACGTCCTACTTGCGTAGTAAATTGGGTGCATTACCTTATCTCTTCGCTGGCCCAACACGACTCCCACAGCATAGTCACTAGCGTCACACATGAGTTCGAATGATTGCTCCTAGTCGGGGGCAACTATAATCGGTGTAGTGACTAACCGCTTCATTAGCTCCTTAAAAAGTACCCTGCAATCATCAAAAAACACAAATGGGTTATCTTTTTCTAGTAACTTACATAGAGGGTTGGCAATTTTGGAGAAATCCTTGATGAATCACCGGTAAAATCTGGCGTGTCCCAGGAAGCTACGAATAGCTTTGATTGACGTGGGTGGAAGGAGTTTTGCAATCACTTCTACCTTGGCTCTGTCCACTTGAATACCTTTACTCGAAACCAAGTGTCCCAAGATGATTCCTTCTTGTACCATGAAGTGGCACTTCTCCCAATTCAGCACTAGGTTCGTCTTGATGCACCTCTTTAGTACACGGTTTAAATTTTCTAGGCATTCATCAAATGAATTTCCCACCACTGAGAAATCGTCCATGAAAACCTCCATAATATCCTCCACCATGTCTGTGAAAATGGACATCATGCACCGTTGGAATGTTGCAGGTGCATTGCAGAGGCCAAATGACATCCTCCTGAAGGCAAATACCCCATAAGGGCATGTGAGGAGGTATTTTCCCTATCCTCTGGGGCAATAGAAATATGGTTGTACCCCGAATACCCGTCAAGGAAACAAAAATGAGACCTCCCTGCTAGCCGGTCGAGCATCTGATCAATGAAGGGAAGTGGGAAGTGGTCTTTGCGGGTGGCAAGGTTCAACTTTCTGTAGTCCATGCATATTCTCCAANCGTCATACCACCCTTCTTTGGTACACACTGCACTGGGCTAACCCAGCTGATGTCAGAGATGGGGAAAATGATTCCCGCGTCTAACCACTTTATAACTTCTTTCTTCACCACTTCCTTCATATTTGGGTTCAACCGCCTTTGATGTTCCCTAGAAGGTTTGTGTCCTCTTCCAGGAGAATCTTGTGCATGCAATAGGCTGGGCTGATCCCTTTGATATCTTCCATCGTCCAACCAATGGTAGTATTGCATTCAGAAAGTACCTGTAACAACTTTTGTTCCTGCACATCTAACAACCCAAATGAAATAATAACAGGTAATGTAGAGTTAGGTCCAAGAAATGCATACCTGAGGTGCGTTGGTAACGGCTTCAGCTCTAACTTGGGTGGTACTTCAACTGAGGGCTTGGCTGGCGGGATCTCTCTCTTTTCCAAGTGTAATGGTTCAATTTTGAGAGCCCTCGACCATGTCCCTTTTCCTTCCAATGCTAATACCCATTCTACTAGTTCCTCACCGTTCATATCATCTAAGTTCATCAAACATGCAGTCAAAGGGTCCCCAACAGTCAGGGACGCATTATCTTCTTCCAGGATCACGTTCACGGCATCAATAAGAGAGTAGTTGGCAAACTCACTTGGTCGCCTCATAGACTTCTGCACGTTGAACGTGATTTCTTCATCATTGAGCCTCATCTTAAGCTCACCAGTCTCACAATCAACGAGGGCTCTGCCTGTGGCCAAAAATGGCCTTCCCAAGATTATGGGAATTTCCTTATCTACCCGGCAGTCTAGGATCACAAAGTTAGCAGGGAACACAAATTTCCCCACTTGCACTAACACATCGTCCAGAATACCCGACGGTCTCTTCACCATCCTATCAGCAAGTTGCAACAGCATAGAGCTAGGCCTGGCTCTACCAATCCCCAGTGTTTTATATATAGCCAGCGGCATCAGATTAATGTTGGCCCCCAAGTCACATAGAGATTTGGCGAAAGATAAGTTGCCAATGGTACAAGGAATTGTAAAACTCCCTAGGTCAGACAACTTTTCAGCAATAGGACGCGTCACCACAACACTACAACTCTGAGTAAGGGTGACAGTAGCCAGATCTTGGAAGTCAAATTTTCTGGACATCAAGTCCTTCATCATTTTAGCATAGCCAGGTATTTCCTTCAACACATAAATCAATGGGATGTTTACCTGTATTTGCTTTAGCATGTCCAAGAATTTCTTATATTGCTCATCCTTCTGATATTTTGCCAGCCTTTGAGGGAATGGAGCTGGTGATCTCTTCTTTCCTGTTATCTGTTCTTTTTCCTTTTCCACCACCACCTCAACTGCTGGCTCTGTGATTTCCTTTAGTTCTTTCTCAGCTTCACTTTGCTTACTGAATTCTCCTTCAGCTGGCTGCACTGTGACCTTGGTCAAAGGAGTCGAGTTATCAATTTCAATAGGCACCTGAACTAATGTATCTGTCTGTCTACTTTCATGCCTCATCTCTTGTTTTAGGTCCAGGTCTCTGCCATTGCGGAGACTCACTGCCATTAGCTGCTTTGGACCCTGGTCCCTTGGATTCACCTGAGTATCAACAGGTAAAGTTCCGTGAGGATGATTGTTAACTACATTTGAAATCTGCCCTAGCTGCACCTCGATATTTTTAATGGTTGAGTCATGGTCATCTACTCTTTAGCTGATCTTAGCATTTGACCCAATAACCTGCTGCATCATAGCTTCTAACCTGGAGAACCCATCTTCTTGCCTTCCCCCCTGTTGATGCTGAGGAGGGTAGTATGCTTGTTGTTGATTCTGATGGTTATAACCTTGTGGCTTATGATATGTTTGTTGCATTACCTTGTGGTCTCATGACACCCATATTTCCACTGTTCTGCTGTTGGTGAGGTGGTCTATACGGTTGAACTTGCTGACCCCAGTTCTGCCCCCCTTGTCTCTTGCTTCCATAATTTGACACATAATTCATGTTTTCTGGATAAAGAGGGTGATCACATTCTGCATTCCACTGATTACCAAATGGTTGACTAATGCAAGATGTGCATAAGCCCCCATTGGTTGTATCCACGATGTGTACCTTCTGCTTTTGTCATGATTCCTCCACCTTCTTAGTTAGTATGCTCATATGTGTTATCAAGGTGGCCACGTTCTCTGCAATAGTATTGGATGGATCGAATGGAACTGAGTGAACTACAGGAGTAATGGGTGTATTCCTGGTTGTCCATCTTGAATTCTGTGCCATTTTATCAAGCAAGATCTGACTTTCTCTCCACGTTTTGCTCAAGAATGCTCCACCAGCTGAAGCATCAACATTTGCCTTAACCGTATCAGCCAGACCCATTTAAAAATGTTGCCCCAACATCTGCTCCGGAATACCATGGTGTGGACAGATAACCAGCATTCCCTTAAATCGTTCCCATGTCTCCTGCAATGTTTCAACTGGTTTTTGTCTGAAGCTCAAGATTTCATCAATTTGTTGAGCTGTCTTGTTGGGTGGATGAAATTTGTTTACGAACTGCTTAACTAACTCCTCCCATGTGGTAATGTAATTGATTGGGAGCGAGTTTAGCCAAGTCTGGGCTGCTCCACTGAGAATGGAAACAACAACAGTTTTATTGCCTCCTGAGTGACGTTTGGCTACCTCTATGTTTTGCAAATTGACAGGAAGTTCTTCGAATGCTATTGGGGGTCTTCGATGTATGACCCTGAGAATAGTCCCTTGTTCTGCAACAAGTGCATCATATTATTTATAATCTGGAAAGATTCAGCCTGTATTTGAGGGACTAGTATTGTAGTGGCCAAATTCTCTGTTGTGGGTTGTGCCCAGTCATATAAATGAGCCTCTGCCCCTATTTGCACAACTGGGTCTACCACACCATCCCCATTGTTGTTCCTGTTGTTTGGATCTTCCATGTTGGCTTCAAGTTGTTCAATTGATGGTTGTTGTTTGCTTTTCTGGTTGGCCCAGTTTAGGGCCTTGAAAACTTTCTCGGGGTCTGATAAGGCTTCAAGTACTTCACCAGTTCTCGATGAGTTTCTAGGCATGCACATGTACAACCAAGTTAGCAAACGTTAAACTTTCAATGTATAAATGAAATTGAAGAAAATTGACTATATTTCAGAATTTTTTGTATTTCTTCCAACTCCAATTGATAACACCGTTAAATTCCCCGGCAACGGTGCCAAAATTTGATCACGCTCAACTATGTCTTATATAAAGACTAAACGGGTATTGCAAATATAATCCAGGGTATGACGCCCAGAGTCGACCCCACAGGGAATTTACATATCAATCAAGCCGTCAGAATACAAAACTTTTACTTAATCAACTTTCTAAAGAATTTTGAATATTAATTGGTAATGTTTTATATTTCTACTGAACAAAATTAATAAACTACGAATAACTACAATGCGGTGTAAACAATTATAATAAAGGTCTAAGGTTATGGTTTCCCCCATCGGTGAACTTCATTCTTGGATACTTCCTATAGTTTGAATAGTTGTCTCTATCAATCATGAACACTCTATCTACCATAAATCTCTCTCTCAAGCAATTATGATAATTTACTAGACGCACTCTCTCAAGTTAGACTAGCTAGATTGCATTACAGCTCAGTTTAGATTACACCCGAAGTATCGTTATTTCTAATCCAACCTCTAAACCCTCGGTTATGACTTTTGTCTATACTCCGAGAGTGGTGTTGATCAAACAACTACCTAATTATGCACTCTCTCTCTCTCTCAAGTAGATACATAATAAATAGGCATAGTTAATTGAGGATCCTTTCCATTAACTACAACAAGAACGTAGTTGAACAAATAGAGATTAACAACCAACCAAAACTATATTAATATCACAATAAGTTCATCCCCCAACAGGTTCCACCAAAACCTTAGATTAAATAAATTACCAACTCATGCTCGTAGTTATCAAATCCAAAATAACTTGCATAATTAAATTACAAAGTAAGGAACAAAGGATGTAAAAATCAATGTTTTGATCTTCTGAGTAGTGTTCCACAATCTCCTCTTGTCTCTAATGGCATAAGTTCTTCAAAGTTATATTTTTGGGTCTATTTATATGTTTTAGGATGAACCCTAAACGTGTAGGATACTTCTAGTCAAACCGGAAAACACTTAAAACCTTTAAAACTTGGACTGGGCCGGATCGAGGACCAGGCGTTACAGGCCAAATTCCTGGATAACGCCTGGCCAGGCCTGGCATTAGGGCTCAAACACCTGGCTAACGCCTGGCTAGGCCAGGCTTTACAGCCCAAACGCCCCCCAAACGCCTGGCTATAGCCAGGTTCACTCTTTTTTTACTCTTGAGCGTATTTTTTGACGTTTATGCCTCCATTTAGCTCGGCTTCCATCTCCAATTCACCTACATATGAAATAGACTCCATTATGCTCAAACAAGGTGTATTTTTACCATTAACGCACATAAAATGTAAGGCACATAATGCGTTAAACCATGAATTCTAGCCACACATCAATAAATCAGATACAAAATATACAAAAGACATATTGTATAAAATTTGTATAAAATTCGTATTTAAGTGGTATGACATTGTAGTTGTATATAAATGGGTAGATATAACGTAGATAAGTTGTACATAATTGGGTAGAAATAATGTGCAGTTACATGCCACCATATGAATGCCCAACAAAAAACAATCTCACAATTCACTAAACTAAGCAATGTCTGATCAAAATAGTATTGGTTCTCCTGAAAGTTCCATTCATGGCGTTACCGGAAAAGAGCAAACTTTTGCCTTCTCATCTAAATCCGATCTCAAAATCCTCATAGACACAACATTAAAATATTTAAAAACCATCCCCCTGGGGCATAAATGGTATAATTTTGTGTTTCTACTTACTTCCAATGGTCTGCTAGTTATAGAACTGCGTCTACCTATATTTACGAGTTTTGATTTTTGTTTTCTTTTTGTTTTTGTGTATGTAGATAATTTTTTCTATAAGTTATTATTTCCCAGTTTAGGAAAAAGTATATGTGATATGATCGAAGGGACAAATTTCTAATAGTATAAATACTCCAAAACTAGAAATAGTTTATGATGCATGCACAATTTTTGGTCAGGAAAAGTTGATCCCTTTACATAAATTTGTAAGTATTTGGACGGATGAGGGGAGAAAGAGAGAATCTGGAGAGAAGGGGGGAGAGAGGAGAGAAAAAGGAAAAGAGTGTAATTACATCCGTTGATTGAAGGCATAAATAATGGATTGAGAGCTTTTTAAGGTGGATTTTATATATTTTGTGAACAAAACTTGTTTATGCCAGGTAATTAACTAAATGTTGGTCCCAAACGCTCACGCAAGTATATGTGGTCGTAGCAAGTAATATAATGTTAAATCGAATGTCGAACCCACATGGACTTGCGTAAACTACTTGCTGAATCACTCTAATTGTTATTTAATCAAGCCAAAATAAAATCTAGGAGTGTAACTAATTTATACTACGATTCTATGAAAGAACTAATTATCAAGTGACAAGAATAGTGTTTTGTATTCAGTAGAGACAAATATTCCAGGACTGTGATCAATTCACCACTCGTATTGCATTCTAATTAACTCCCTCTTTCATATAATTCACTCATGGTTACTAATTAATCGATAAACGCTCTCATAGCCTTCTCACGAAGCACTACTCGCCTATTCTCAATAGATTAACGCCTATATTCCTATGAAATTAATCTATTAGAACGCAATAAGATTATGATGTTTAATTAAGCATGGTGACTAGGTATATTCCTATCCTAACCATGAATCCACTCCCCTGAAGGGTTAATATCGCGCTCTCTTCAATTCTTCTCTAATCTATATACGGCTTTCCCAAGCATAACATAGATAGTATATAAAACCTAACTGCTGGCCAAACAATTAAGCAATTAAACACAGAATTGAANTGTGTGTATATCCTCTCCAAAGTGGCAGGCAAAATCCTAGGATGTAAGAAAAGTATTTTTGTATTGAATCCCAAGTGAATTCCACTAGGGTTTGGGCTGAAATAACCTTGTCCCGGGCAAAATAGGAAAATTTCTCGTAACTGGCTCCCTGCCCAGCGCCCAGCGCCCACCAGGGAGCTGCCCATGAATAGCTCACTTACTCCAGCGCCACAGGTGGCACCCAGCGCTGCTTGTGGCGCCCAATTCCCGGGTTTTCCGATTTCGTCCGTTTTTGCTCTGATTTCGCGCGTTTCGCCCCCGATTGATCCCGAATCATTCCTACACATAAAAACACTTCAAATTAATATAAATCAACATATTTTATCATCTAGAACTCACTAAAAAAAAGTAAAATACGAGGCGATATACATAGAATATATACACTTTAAGCTAAATATCACTAAACATGGACATTAAGGGTAATAAAATTTCAAATAATGTATAGGAATGAAAAAAATCCTTTTTCCTCCCAAATATATCCTTGTTCATTCCCAATAAAACCATTGATTATCAAGGCAGAGTTTCAAATTTTGAAAAAAAAAATTTGGTATAATTTGATACATGTTCCAACTTTGGTTTATTGCCAGATACAATTTGCATGTCTTTATATAACTTTAGTACAATTTTATATAATTTCGTCTACGCCCAACCACAAGTCTGGAAGTAGGGAAATATACAATGCCTTTTCTTCCAACACTACGTCTACGTCCGGGGGAGACGAGGAGTGTCAGTGCCCTCAGGAATGCAAGGAGGAGTCAGTGGATTGATACCACCAATAGTCACATGAACTTCATAATTTGGAACTGTCGCGGGGCTCAATCACCAGACTTTCGACGTAATTTTAGGTTTTTGTTGGATTATAACCGTCCTTCTTTAGTTGTACTTCTTGAAACCCACTGTGAGGACCATCAGACTCTCAAAGAGGATTTTAATTTCATTGGAATGATACAAGTACCAGCGCAGGGTCAATCCGGAGGTATAGTCATTTTGTGGCTTACTACAGTCCTAACGGTTGAGCCTGTGGAAACTACGGCACAAAAAATACATTATCATATCCAGGTACATCCTTTTCATTTTAAATGGCTCTTTAGTGAAATTTATGCTAGTTCTAAATTAAGCCATAGACAAATTCTATGGCAAAATTTATGTTGTTTATATGATAGTTATAAAGGGCCTTGGATTATAGGAGGTGACTTTAATGAAATAACTCATGCCCATGATAAATTCGGGTGTCTTCCTGCTAATATTTCAAGGTCTAGTAAATTTATAGATTGCCTAAAAATATTTCAAGGTCTAGTAAATTTATAGATTGCCTAAATTACTGTCATCTAACTGACCTAGGATACAAAGGTAGTCGATTTACCTGGACAAATGGAAGGCATAATAGTTATAATATATTAGAATGTATTGATCGTATACTAGCAAATTATGATTGGATGTCACATTACCCTAATGCTCTTGTTACACATCTCCCACGAATCCATTCCAACCACTGTCCACTCTTACTACAATTAAAATATCATCCACTACCCAAGCAAAACATTTTTAGATTTGAAACAATATGGACCACACACCCTAGCTTTCCTTTACCGGTCAAAGAAGCCTGGAAAGAGCAGATTAATTTGTTACCTGTGATACGCCATTTTACAACTATAGTAAAAAAATGGAATCACTCCACCTTTGGGAACATTTTTAAATGAAAGAAAACACTACTAGCTAGATTAAGAGGGATACAATCATCACCAAACTATCCTACAAATAATTTCTTACACAACCTTGAAACTCAACTAACTATTGAATTTAATCATATATTAAAACTAGAGGAAGATTTCTGGAAGTTAAAATTCAGAATAAATTGGTTAAATGAGGGTGATGCAAATACAAAGTTTTTTCACCTCTCTACTTTAAATCGTAGACGAAACAATCGTATTTCTGCTTTACAAGACAACCCATATGATATTAAGGATAACATTATAAACTTCTACACAAAACTATTCACAACTCAACATATTGTATCTTATTCAACTAACACGATTCAACCTTTTAATATTCTATCACAATAGGAATGCTCCTCCTTAATGCAACCATTACAAGATTCTGAAATCCTTACCGCAATACACTCTTTCAAACCATTGAAAGCTCCTGGTTCGGATGGACTACATCCCCTCTTCTATCAAAAATATTGGGATACCATAGGTAACTCAATCAAATACTTTTGTCACTAAGTTTTCCTTGACTATCAAATGGATCCTAAATAAATAATACACTAATTTGTCTAATTCCAAAAAGTAAACATGCTTCTACCATATCCCAATATAGACCTATTACTTATGTAATACAATTTACAAACTTATTACCAAAATCTTAGTAAACAGATTAAAACCAATCTTGGAACGTATTATTCACCCTACTCAGTCTAGCTTTCAGAAAAATAGAAGAGCGTCGGATAATGCAATCATAGTCCAGGAAATCATTACTCGTTTCCAAAAAGTTAAAGGGAATAATAATCTAAATATGCTACTAATATTGGACCTAGCAAAGGCTTTTGATAAATTAGAGTGGTCCTTTATTCATAACACTTTAACTACGCTCAATTTTCCTCAACCTTTCATCAAGCTCATTATGTCTTGTATTACCACTACTACCACCTCCATTATCATCAATGGCAACCCTACGGAATATTTTAAGCCCACACGAGGTATTAGACAAGGAGACCCTTTATCTTCCCATCTATTCATACTCTGCCTGGAAATGTTTTTTAGACAAACTAACATGGTTGTTGATCATCATGATGGATACCAATCTCCCTTGCCACTAACGGACCTCAACTGTCTCATTTATTTTTCGCTGACGACATTATATTGACAGCAAAAATAAAGGCAAACACTTGTCAATCAATTGTTAACATCATTAATCACTTCACATACCATTTAGGTCAGACCATCAACTTTGAAAAGTCAAAAATATTTTTCTCCAGGAATTGCAAGCCTCATATAAGAAATAATGTCTTAAACCTATTCCACATGACGGAAGGGAAGATTTTTGAAAAATATTTGGGTTTCCCTATCTTTACTAAGAAACCTTCAAAAAGAGATGACCAGTTTCTACTTGATAACTTTAAAACAAGGTTAGCAGGTTGGAAAATAATTTTATTGACAAAAGCGGGCAGGATAACACTAATCCGCTCTACTCTAAATCGTATTCCAAATCATCTTATGCAGTATATGAAAATTCCAAATTATATTTTGTCCATTCTCAACTCCTCAAAAGAAAAAAACTACACCTTATAAAATAGACACTGTAACAACACCCCTTGACCAAGGGTGTCTAGGGATCCAAAATCTTGTTGTTAAAACCAAAGCTTTACATGCGGGGCTTGCATGGAGGTTATTTCACAACCCATATCAACTATGGGCACAAGTGCTTCTTCATAACTACGTACAACCCCTTCATTCAATCAAAAGACAAGTCTCTACAACCTGAAAAAATATCATTCAAGGTTGGTCTTTTTGCCGGCTAGGATTCAAATGGAACATTACCAATGGAAAACATGTGAAATTTTGGTTGGATCCTTGGCTAAACCATAACTTCATTCTTCGCAACTCCATCGCTGGACCACTCCACCATCTTGAGGACAAAAGACCAGCGTCTGACTACTACTATAATCACCAATGACATTTGGATAAACTCTCTTTCATCCTACCATCTACAGTACAAGATAAAATAAAAGATATATATATGCCAATTTCACTCCTAGATCCCGATCAGATTTACTGGAACCTTACCACCAGTGGTCTTTTCTCTATTAAATACATTTATACAACATTAATGTCTACAACTAGCTCAAAACTATCTTATAAGTGGCTTTGGCACATTCCTGTCCCCCAAAAAATCTCCCTTTTTATGGCTTTTATGCCACGACCGAGTTCCTACTGCTGTCTATTTATCACGATTACAGATAATCAATTCTCCAACTTGTGCTCAATGTCATACATCACCTGAAACAATACCTCATATTTTCTTCCACTGTAATCATGCACGCCTGCTATGGGACACCTTCCATATTATATTTCCCCTTTATAACTATGTACACTCACACACGGATAACAATATCTGGTTACATAAGTTCCTCCACACGGACGCACCAAAAATTCCCTATAAAATTCCATCAAAAATATTTCTCAGTTTTGCCTTATGGAATCTCTGGATCTCTAGGAACAAGAATACAATAGAACATAAACGAACTCCCCTAAACATTCTGTAATGACCCGGTCAGTCGTTACGTAGAACCTGCATTATAATTATTGTTATTGAATTGTCATAGGTTGGTTATACTGTTATTGATGTGCTAGAGTTGGTAGGCTTGAAATCGGAATGCTTGTAGTGATAGTTAAGTCGCTTAGTCTTTAAAAATAACCTTAAAGTTGGAAAAGTCAGCCGAGAGTTGACTTATTGGGAAACGACCTCGGAATGTGGATTTTATGGCTCATATAGCTTCATTAGGTGATTTGGGACTTAGGAGTGTGTTCGAAATATTTTTGTGATGTCCGGTGTAGAATTAGGCTTGAATTGACGAAAGTTAGTTTTTGGCGATTTTCGGTCGGCAGTGGAAAATAGGCTATCGGGGTCGGAATGGAATTCCGGAAGTTGGAACAGGTTCATATGTCATTTTGGATATGCGTGCAAAATTTCAGGTCAATCGGGTGCGTTTTTGATAGTTTCGGCATCGTTGGTGGATTTTAGAAATTTTAAAGTTCTTAGGCTTGAATTTGATATGATTTTGGTATTTTGATGTTATTTTTAGTGTTTCGGGAGTGAAAATAAGTTTGAATGATCATATATGAAGTGTTGGTATATTTGGTTGGGGTCCCGAGGGGCTCGAGATTGATTTCGTTTGATTAACGGGAGTTTTAAAGTTGGTAAAATACAGCTTCAGCTGTTGGTGTGACCGCACCTGCGAAAGTGTGACCGCAGGTGCGGGCAGCGAGAAAAGCTTTGCAGATGCGGAATTGGAGAGGCCCAGTAGAGTATCCCAAGTGCGGGAGGAGGATCGCACTTGCGAAGTCGTAGGTGCGAAAAGTGAGTCGCAGGTGCAGAGATAGGCAGTTTAGTGAAAAGTCACAGGTGCGGTTGTTTTGACCGCAGGTGCGAGACATTGGCCGCAGGTGCGGGACCCCTGGGCAGAAAGTATAAATTAAACCCTCCGCGACCATTAGACCTTTAACACCATCTTTGTACGGGAAGAAGCTCTTGAGGCGATTTTTGAAGAAGGAAATCAGTGTTCTTCATAGAGGTAAGTGTTTTGATCATTAAAACTCGTTTATGGGTGATTATAGAACACAATCTCAGCAATTAATTCATGAAAATTAGTAGAAAAAGGTGGGTTTAGGGCTTGAGATTTATGAGACCTTTAGGGATTGATTTGAGGGGTCAAACAAACTCCGATTTTAGTGTTCTTTATATGTACGGACTCATGAGATGATGAAGAATAGTTTTGTATAAAATTTCTGAGTTTCGGGATGCGGGCCCGGGGGGTCGAGTTTTTACTAATTTCGGGTTTTGAGCTAAATTTGGTACTTTTCAATTGGAATTCATTCCTTAAGCATAAATTGATGATAAAAATCTGAACTTGGTAGATTTGGAGCACTCAGAGGACGCATTTAGAGGCAACGGTACTGCATAATAGTATTTTAGCCGGTTTTGAGACAAGTAACGTTTCTAAACTTGGTTCTGAGGGTTCAAAACCCCGAGCTAAATGATTTATGACCATTGTTGAGGTGACGCACATGCCAAGTGACGGGCGTGAGGGTGTGCACCGAGTAATTGTGGCCTGGCTTATCCCATGACACCGCTTAGTGATTATTCCCTAATGATATATGTGCTTATGTTAATGTGGTAATTGTGAACCTGTTAGAAATCATGTTAAGTATAAATGCTAGGCTTCACGCCGAAAATGCTGAGACCCGAGTGGTCGTATATTACTGTCTCATTTTGTGATTATTTGATGTCATATACTCAGTCATGTTATAACATATCACTTCGTATCTCAGTTTCAGTATTGTTAATTATATGCATACTTATCATTGTTTCGGGCTGATGGAGGCATCTATGATCCATGTGAGTGAGACTGAAGAGTAATGACTGAGTGAGGACGAGAGCCTATTATTGAGACAGTTATGAGATCAGACTGCACACCGCATCAATATTAAATCATGCCTTTGTTGTCTTGATATGGCGCTTGGGCCACTAGGGCCCCTTTGGAGTCTTTACACCCCCAGTGAGCGCATTGATGATGAGGGATGGATCTTCCCTGGACATGGATCTTGTCCGAAGCTGATGTTATGTGAGGGATGGATTTTCCCTGGGCATGGATCGTGTCCGAAGTGGATGTTATGTGAGGGATGGATCGTCCCTGGACATGGATCTTGTCCGAGTATTGTATTCCGGAGATGGACTTTCTCCGTGGGGCTGGATTGGCCTTTTTCCTCAGTACGGAGTGACTACGGTCACCAGTGTTTATGCATATTCCGGGATAGAACTTCCCTGGGCCTGAGAACCATATATAGTACTGAGTGGACTTCTGTGGGAGAGTTGTGAGCACTATGTGCATTTTCACATTGTGACATATTGGCATGTAGAACATATGGAGGTATATCTAGCATATTCTGTTGTTATTCTCATAAACTGTTAACATGCCTAAATTTTGTACGTTGATGATTTAATTATTAAGGTTTAGTCTGTCACTACCTCTCAGTCTATAGTTTGGGTTCGCTACTTCTGAGTTGGTGTACTCACGTTACCCCTTGCACCTTGTGTGCAGATGCAGGTACATCGGGACCCGGTAGTGGATATTGAGCAGCGGTTAGAGTTTTCATTGGAGTTGTCGAGGTAGCAGTTGGTGATCGCGACCTCGTCTTTTCTTCCTTATTCCACCTGTTGCACTTATTTTGAGACTATGTTGTCTATTTTTTCATTCTTTATTTTCTTTATATAGCAGCCCATGACTGAGTGATACTGGATCCGGGGTTGGAGGTTTAAATTTAGTTTTTTTCAAATATTATTTTTAAACTTCAGATTCTTAGTATTATCAATAAATTCGTTTAAAATTCGTATTCTTACTGAAAATTGAATTTAGCTTAATTAAAAAGGGCGGATTGCCTGGTTCCATGACAGGCGCCATCACGACTCCGAAATTGGGTCGTGACACATTCCCTTGCTAATTAATATGGCCGCTAAATATTATTTTCTGATGGCACAAAAAAAGAACAATAAACCGGTAGTTCCTTTATATATTAAATGGAATTCACCAACGGATGTTGCCTACAAACTTAAAATTGATGGCTCTTGCTCCCATACCAAGCAACAATATGGTATAAGAGGATCTTCCGGAATCAACAAGGCCAATGGATCATGGGATTTTCAGGCAAATCCAACACGGGAACACCATTTCAGATAGAATTACTAGCACTACTCATAGGGCTAAAGCTCACAATACAACATTATCTTTATCCAGTCACCATCGAGACAGATGCCCAACAACTCATAGGTATGTTAACATCTCCCCCTATGAAATATACTAATATCATTAACGATTGCAGGTTGTTACTTCTACAGCTGGGTAGCCCTTGGTTACACTACATCTATAGAGAACATAATGGAGTTTCAGATAGTTTAGCAAAATATAGAGCCTCAAATACCTAGGAGAGTTGCATAATTTTTGGAAGTCCACCACCTTTTGTCATGCCTTCTTACTATCGGGATCATAAAAGTCCACTTCACAGGAGGCTTTTAACATCAACCACTTGCAACTCAGCCTCAATGCTCTCTGCTAGAAATACATTATGTAATAGTTTGTTCTTACCTAGTACTAGCAGTATGTTTTTATCAGTATCTACGATGCACTAGATGCATCCTGTAAGCACTACTAATGTACTTGTTTGATTATGTATAATACTAGTACATCCTTTCTACCAAAAAAAAATCATACAACTACAAAATACCAGTGGCGTACACACAAATTTTCGTAAGCGGTGTCACTATTAAAAAGCTAAATAGATGAACTAATTATCGAAATGACATCACATTAGAAGGTCTTTTCATAAAATTATAGAATTCAACTCATAAGAAAACAACAAATATATTAAAAATCAACGAAAAATATAAGCAAAAACATAACAAGAAAAATTATTACGGTCGACGATCCACATAAGTTGACGTTTGATGAGAGAGATGACTAACCGTTAAAGTAAGATTTTATTTAGAAGCTTACACACACATAAACATATACATGTCTGTCTAGGTTCGATCCCTTGACATTTACAACAAAATTGTAGTGCTTGGCCAGTGAGCCACTAAGTACTTAATGTTATAAGTTGTCATTTTAAAGAAAATATAGGTGAAATTTTATTTTTTCATATACGTATATTTTGTAAAATTTTCCGGTTGACACCACTTGGCATAAACTAAATCCTCCATGCATAATACAACTTGCATACAATTTTGCAACATCTTCAAATATGTGGTCAGTTACCGTTTGTATGTCATGTCTTATATAAATATCATATTCCATACAATTTTCATACAATATGTTATTGTATGTGTTTTATATTTTGTATGCGGCGTGTTCTTCTTCCTTGTTTGATTTTCTATATGAAATTCTAACCAAAATCAAGCTTAATTTTCACTAAAACCCCCTTAAAATTGAGATATAAACTCCAAAGGATATTCTCAATCATTTGCAAAAATACTCAATCCAAATAATTTAGAATTCGAGCGACGGGCTTTGAATCACCTAAAATTTTGTGGATCCATGAGAAATGACCTAATGAACAATAGTCATTGCTTCGTCATAATTTTTCTCGTTTTTTTGCGTTTTAGGGCTATAAAATAATAATTCGGGATGATTTTTAATTTTCATGTACTAATTGTTACGTCATCTTCATGAATTTGGGAGATGGATTTCGAATCGCCTAAAATTTTGTGGGCCCATTAGAAATGACCTACTGAACAAAGTCATTACTTTGCCGTGATCGTTCCTCGTTTTTTGCTATTTTTGAGCAACAAAACATGAATTCAGGACATTTAATTTTTCGTGTGCAATATCCATGCCATCTTCATAAATTTGCTCGACGACCTCCGATTCGCATAAACTTTTTGTGGGCCCATAAAAATAATCTAATGAATATTAGTCATTCCTTTTCATGAGTGTTACTCCCTTTTTAGCATTTTAATGCAATAAAAATATGAATTCAAGACGATATTAAATTTTTCATGCGCTAATGTCTACGCCATCTTCATGAATTCAAGCGACGGTTTCCGAATCACCTAAAATTTTGTGAGCCTATAAAAATAACCTAATGAATAATATTCATTGATTCGTCATGACAGTTCCTTTTTTTGGCATTTTAGGGCTATAAAACATGAATTTAGGAGGATTTTTAATTTTTTGTGTGCTAATGTGCACGCCATCTTTATGAATTCGAGCGACGGGTTCCGAATTGCCTAAAATCTTGTAAGCCCATCGGAAATGATATAATAAACAATAATCACGCTTCGCCATGACCGTTTCTCGTTTGACGTTTTAGGGCTTAAAACCCAGAATCCAAGACGATGTTCAATTTTTCGTGTGCTAAGGTCCACACCATCTTTATGAATTCGGGTGATAGACTCCGAATCACCTAAATTTTTGTGGGCTCATCAGAAATGACCTTATGAGAAATAGTTCTGCTTTGCCATGATTGTTCCTTATTTTTTTGTGTGTATGTACTTTAGGGCCGTAAAACAGGAATCTAGATGATTTCTGATTTTTATGTGCTAATCACCGTGCTATCTTCGTGAATTCGAGCGATGGGCTCCAAATCGCGTAGCATTTTTAACACCAACTACTTCTATAAAATTTCAAGAACACTCTCTCTATTTATATATATATTTGTACAAGAGGTAAGTGGTGATTTGACTGATTACAATAGGGATCATGGTCTTTCATTTTGCTATTGCTAGTGTAGTTTCACTGGGCAAAACCTTGCCAAAAGCCCACTGGATTTTGTTATGTTGATCCAAATTTGGAAGTAACTCGTCTTGGTCCATTTAGTTGAAGGTCCAACCCCAACTAACGACCCAATCTATTACCTGAAAAGTTTAATAACATGAAAATAATTAGAAATTTTCAGAAATGAATATTGTTTAGTGGCTATTAACTTACTATAGCTACCATTTACTTAATTACTTTCTATAGCTATATTTTCATTTGTTATTGAATGTACTCGATGTATTCAAGCTACTGTATTCATGAATACAATAGCAAAATTCGGCGGCAAACAAGGAAGTCCAGCTAAACATAGATTGTATTCATATGTATTCGTGAGCCGTATTCGTGAATACAGTAACGGAAATCTGCGGAAAAAAAAGATCTTCATCTGGTTAAAAATGGTAAGCGAATCAATTAACGCGATAAACTCCTAATATAACTCAACAAACTCAATTATAACACGCCAAATTTGTATTTCAGTTATAGAAAAGATTCTCCGCCAAAAAACACCCCAAAAACAGAGCAATCTTCAGAGATCAATCCATTCTTTCTTTTTTTAGTGGTATCTTTACTAAAATATTTTTTAGTGGTATCTTTACAAATAGATTT
>ML413880.1:0-18157 GCA_005239525.1 Nicotiana knightiana
CTACAAAGTAATGAAGAAAATCTGTACAAATTGATGTCTTGCCGTCCATCTCTTCGAATCCCCTTTAAGTTGTATTTTTGGGGTCTATTTATATGTTTAGGACGAACCCTAAACGTGTAGGAGACTTTTATTCCAACCGGAAAATACTTAAACTCGTCAAAACTCGGAATTGAGCCGGAACAGGGGCCTGGCGTTTGGGCCCTGGCGCCTGGCTAACGCCTCGCTAAAGCTGGCGTTTCAGCTCTAACGCCTGGCTAACGCCAGGCAGGGTCAGGCGTTTCAGCCCTAACGCCTGGCTAACTCCAGGCAGGGTCAGGCGTTTGGGCTCTGGCGCCCGACTATAGCCTGGTGCACTACTCCTCGCCTCTTGAGCGTATTTTCGATGTATTTGCATCCATTTAGCTCGGTTTCCATCTCCAATTCACCTACACATGAAATAGACTCTATTATGCACATAAAAAGTGTATTTTTATCATTAACGCACATAAAAATGTAGGGCATCTAACATGTAAAACTATGAATTCTAGCCTCGCATCAGTATAGAAGCATGGCCTTGACTGTTTCTGAGCTAATTTGGCTAGTAGGAATGTTCAGAGAACTGGGAATAGAGATTTCAACTCCGATTCAGCTCCACATGGACAGCAAAGCAGTTATGCAAATAGCTAATAATCTAGTTTTTCATGAAAGAACCAAGCATATAGAAATAAATCGCCATTTCGTAAGGGAAAAGGTGCAGCAAGGACTAATACACCCTATATACGTACCAACAGAAGAGTATGAAGCAGATTTACTCACTAAAGGACTGGGAACTTCTCAACACTGTCATTTGATGTCCAAGTTAGGCGTTTTGAACATATTCATCACACCTAGCTTCAAGGGGGTGTTGAAATACACACGTGATTAATACATTTGTACAGCTGTATTAGTTTGTTAGAAGTGTTAGAAGTTAGTTGTAGATGTAGAAGCCTATATATATGTGTGTATATGCGTGTATGTATTTTTTCTTATGTTTTCATAATATTAGTTATAATCGACTTTCCCTCCACTGCTTCTTCTTCTTCTTCGATTTCTTATGCGAGCTTCTTCCACTCATCAATGGTGGAATTTAACACATATTATTTAGAAAATATAAATATTTTTGGTTGAACAGACAAATGTGCGACTTCCTCTTTCTTAAAAGGGTAGGCTAAGGGCTATTTTATAACTTTATTCTTTAAAATGAGATCTTCATAAGGGTTTGTAACAAGAATTAATCAGAAGGTTGGGCCGAAAAAGAAACTTTTGGTTAGTACTAGAGATAATTGTCCATGCACAAAAACCATAATGTTTTATACTTCGTTAGGTTTGTTAGGACCGAAAATAATCAGGTGTCATGCATGAGCTAGTAAAGCAACACTTCAACGATGATAAATAGGACAACAAAAGAGAAATATATCAAAAGAGACACAAACATTTAACGTGGTTCGGTTAATTGACCTACGCCACGGTAGGGATGAGCAATCCACTATAGAAAAGAGAGTACAAAATATCGAGAGAACAACCTCACGAAGAGGCAAACACAAGTGATACTCTAACACTTGTCCCGTAAAGTTCTCCCCATAAACACGACTCTCAAACCCCTTATGGTTACATTGTGAATGCTACTGAATGAGAAGGAAGGATCCTCAATTTATAGAAGTCCAAACATTTTCCTACAAGAAAAGGACCAGCCAAACATGGAAAAATTATAGTTTTGTTCTACAAAAAGGAATTCCCAAATATGATAAATATATTGTCCTTTCCTTCGAGAAATAGGAAAACCAAATATGGTAAGAAAATCAGGATAACCCTTAACAATTCTCCCCCTTGGTCTGAATTTTCTGACAAAATAAATCCGATCCACCTTCTTCACATAGCCTCAACATGTCGCATCTCCAAACTCCACTGCAAAGTTTGTCTCAACGAGAGTAGCACTCCGGTCAAATTTCTCAGACAATAATCATGATTATCGATAAATAGGTCGCGACTGGAACTAAACCCGCCAAGATGAACCTATCTCGAACCTCGCTCTAATACCACTTGTTAGGACCGAAAATAATCAGGTGTCATGCGAGATCTAGTAAAGCAACATTTCAACGACGATAAATAAGACAACAAAAGAGAAATAGACCAAAAGAGACACAAACATTTAACGTGGTTCGGTCAATTGACCTACGTCCACGGTAGATATGAGCAATCCACTATAGAAAAAGAGAGTACAAAAAATCGAGAGAACAACCTCACGAAGAGGCAAACACAAGTAACACTCTAACACTTGTCCCGTAAAGTTCTCTCCCTAAACACGACTCTCAAACCCTTTATGGTTACATTGTGAATGTTACTGAATGAGAATGAAGGATCCTCAATTTATAGAAGTCCAAACATTTTCCTACAAGAAAAAACACTAGGCAAACATGGAAGAATTATAATTTCCTTCTACAAAAAGGAATTCCTAACTATGGTAAATATATTGTCCTTTCTTTCAAGAAAAAAAGAAAAAAAATCAAATATGGTAAGAAAATCAGGTTATTATTTCAATTTCAGTATATTAATACCAATACAATTTTATACTATAATTGTCCCTGTACAAAAACTGTAATATTTTATACTCCGTTAGGTTATCATTACAATTTCTGTATATTAATACCAGTATATTTTATACATGAGTTACTTATATTTTTTGCCCTCAATTCTAAATCGTGATAAAAGTCAATTACAAACATTGGATCATTTTTCTAATATTAAGTCATAAAAAAATAAATATAAAAGAATGTCATAAGTATTAATAAGAAATCAATGTTTTCTTTTTGTCCGTAAAAACCAATGCTACTTACTACATATAATATTTCCTTGGTGCTGTTCCGGTTGATATTTATGTACAATTTTTTAAATTTATACTTTTTGATATATGTCCGCGCGTAACACGTGTATAGACTAGTTTACATAGCATATAGGAAAGTAGGTAAAAAATTTAGCTGACACGTCATTGTCTGAAAAGGTTGTATAAAATTACGAGCAAATTTTAACGGCATTTGTCGTTTTTTATTTAATTTACTGTGGTCAATGAAAATTTGAAGAATGTGCCACTGTACCTAGAAAAATAAGGCATATAGCACGAAATGGTCGTAAAAGATAATAATGTATGCCCAATCTAGATTTAAATGACTTTAAGCAAGCACGTGTACAGAAACGTGTTTGCTTCCTCATACTTCTAAATAATAGAAATTTATTTATCTACTTAAATTAACGAGGAATAATTTAAAAAATATCAATTTATTTTGAGGTTATTTTTAATTTATTTTGAATAAATTAATTTCTTGCGTTTGTTTTTTAAAAAAAATTAGAATTTATAGCTTTTTCCGAAAAACAAAAAAATTATTTCTGCTACTGCTCAAAAAGTACTTTTTCATCTTAACTAAATATTTTAAATTTTTTGAACTTTATTTATTAAAAAAAATAAAACTTGATTAAACAGGCTCTGAGAACCATTAAGTTCCCGCCTCAGCCTCTATAAATGCGTACCATTTCCTTTCTGCCAACCCAACAATAATTGAGGATAAAAAATCTAACTAGACTATGCACGTTTCTATAAACCAACTTTTGGCTATTTCTCCCTTTGGGGCAACCATAATTCCAAAAATATGAACACCATATTGTCACTAACAACGGCAAGATTGAGATTACTAAGAGTTTATCGAAAATAGTCTTTTTACCTGTATAAAGGTAAAAATATGATTGTATACTCATTACCCTCCATAAATTTTACTTGTGAAACATAGAGATTAGAGGATTAGAATATTATGCTTCGAGTTCACAATTTTAGCATAAGTTATTTGATTTGTTAGGTATGAAATCTATATTTGTATGTACTTAATAATTTTTTAAATATATACATAGAGTTTGAATCAAAATTATTAAATTTTAATAAATCCATAACATATTAACTATGTCCGCCTGACCGCCTCTAGATAATAAATGGATAGTTATGTCTTATATGGATATGATAAATAGAGTTAAATGTATAATACAGAGGCGGATTCAGAATTTTAAACTCTATGGGTTCAATATTTTAGATTTTTAATATTTGAACCAATTATATTTTTAAAGTTATGAGTTCATATCCAATATTTTTGCAATTTTAATGAATTTTGTACATAAATTTCTACTCCTTGTCGAAAATTATGGGTTTAATTGAACCCTCATCTATCACATTGCATCCGCCCCTAATAATAATGCTTCCTCTAACTAACAAAAAAAAGTTCTTTGTACACTTTGATTTCGCCGGTATTTTTAATCTTTTCAAGTACACATTTCAACAGGTAGTCCTGTACAAAGTACCAGATATTCTCTTAATGAGCATTTTATGATTTCCTATTTTACTTATCATGTTTGTCAAATAATTAACTTTCCCAAAATATCTGTTATATTAGAAAATCTAAGGAAGAAGTAATGATCTTTTATCTTCAGACTTTACACTATGGTGAGTATTTATTGAAGGAAGATCAATGTAATATAAGACCAAAACATAAATAAGAGTAAATTAATCAAATAAATCTTATCACGATGCACACAGTGCAATCAAAGAGAAAATTGATCTAGGAAATGGAAGGATTTCGAAGAACAGTGATTTAAAATCAGGGTAGCACCGAGAATTTAGCTTGAGAAGAGTTTAAGAGTAAGAGTAGAATGATATTTTCATGAATGAATCCAACGTAGATATTACACTCTATATATTGAAGATCTCAGCTCAATATTATAACTAACTGTAACAAACTTCCTAACTAACTTTGTGACTTCAACTAACTTCCCGAAGCTTCAACAGTGTAACTAACTCTAATAAGCTAAGTACTGACAACAACAGCTAAGTGTCATAACTAATAATTGCAACAATATCCTGTACAGAAAGAGTTGTCTTGTCCTCAATACTCAAATATAGGAAATTTGTGTTGAAGTTCTGAAATATATTCCCAGGTAGCTTGAGCATGATCGATATCTGTCCATTTCGCCAGTACTTGCACGACAACCCATCTTCACCAATCTTCTTGCTAGGACTTCTTCAGGCAACGGACAGTAAAGACTAGAGAGGTGAAATACAAGAGGATGATTGATAACAATAGGAACTTCATGGCACTTTTTTAGTTAAGATATTTGGAAGGTGTGATGGATCAAGACATCAGCAGGTAGCAGGAGTTTGTAAGCAACAACTCCAACCTTAGCGTCAATAGGATAGGGGTCATAGTACTTAGCAGCTAACTTGTTAAAAAAGATGACTGGCCCAGTAGCAACTGAAATCTGTCTGTATGGCTAAAATTTGAGATACATCAAATCCCCTACTTCAAAGCTTCTATCAGGCCTATGCTTGTCAGCTAAGTCCTTCGTTCTCTGTTGTGCTCTCAAAATATGGAACTTGACTAGCTTAACAATAGCTTTTCTAGCATCTAATGATCTATCAACCATCTCTGATGCAGCTTCTCCAGCTAGATAAGGGAGATAAAGTGGTGGTTTTTGACCATATAATACCTCATAAGGACTGCATTTAATAGCAGTATGATATGTGGTGTTATACCACCATTCAGCTAATGGTAAGTACTTAGTCCAATCATGAGGACTATCAAAACAAAAGCACCTGAGATAGGTCTCTAATATTCTGTTAAAAACTTCAGTTTGCCCATCAGTCTGAGGGTGATATGAGGTAGATATCTGCAGTTGAACCCCTTACAAAGCAAACAATTCCTACCAAAAATTGCTGAGAAACACTGGATCCCTGTCACTTGTGATTGTAACAGGCCATCCATGCAGTTTGTAAACATTATCTAGGAAGGATTGGGCCATTGTCTGAGCAGTGTATGGATGTTGCAGACTCATAAAATGCCCATACTTACTGAGTCTATCCACAACAATCAGAATAACATCCTTTCCATGAGATTTAGGCAAGCCTTCAATAAAATCTAAGCAGATGCCAGTCCATATTCCATCAGGAATAGAGAGTAGGCTGTAGCAAACCAGGATAAGCAGCAACATCATACTTGTGCCTTTGGCATATATCACACTTGTTAATGAAGTCCTTTATATCTGCCGTCATTGATTTCCAGTAGAAAAAAGCTTGCAACTTCTTTAATGTAACATCCATACCAGAGTGTCCAGCCTGTGTAGTGGAATGTGTCGCGCCCCCTTTTTCCCTTGTTGGAGATCGGGTTTATGATATTAGTTGGGACAACTCGTTCTTTTTGGGAAAGGGTTTGCATATTTTGAAGAGTCACCACTGTCACACCTCATTTTTCCACTACCCCTGATAAATAAAAGGTAATAAGGAAGTTTTTCCAATTAAAGTGACATTATTCGGATTTGGGATTTATTTTAGTTTTCAGAGTGGCCACCCGGATTTTTTACGGCGTTCAGGGACACCATTTATTTATTGAAATCCCAAACCGAGGAAATTTTGACCCTGTTTAAAATATCTGCGACCAGAAATCCGAGTAAGGAATTCTGTTAACCCGGGAGAAGGTGTCAGGCATTCCCGAGTTCCGTGGTTCTAGCACGGTCGTTTAAATATTAATATTTGGCCTCATTATCTAATTATTTACATATTTTAAACCATTGTGCATTTCTTTTTTTTTTTTTTTAAAACTGCTTTTAGTATTTATGGAAATATCTTTGGAACAAGTCACGATGTCGTACACTCGTCGTTTTGGTACACGTTGATCGCGCCACATGAAATGCACCCGCGATTTATGACATGTTTATTTTAATTATTATGGTCGGGTCACATGAAATGCACACCCGAATTGGGGTTACGTATCTATAACTATGCCACGGGAACCGTACCCATAGTCACGATAATTTATTATTTATTAAATGCTCCTAAAGCAAAATACAATTCCCAAACGAATAAGACGTAATTAAACTTAGTATTAAGCCCAATTCTACGCAGAAACTATGACCAAAGCCTAGATTTCATTTAATTAGATTCTTATCTTTCAAATTGACCCCACGGACCAAGTAATTCTTCTAAAAACATGGATAAAATTATCAAGAACATCATTAGGCCTAATTTCCTTTAACCAAACCCAAACCTGTTGTGCATATTTAATAATTCTGGGTCCAATTGATCCCAAGCTAGTGGCCCACTTGCCTTTTAATTAGTGAAAATGCAAATTGATTAAGCAACAAATTATCTATCCAAATTGAACAGCTAAAATCAAAATACTAAATTAATAAACCAAATGCATTCCATCAATCAAACATTAAGGAACTTCAGATTATTCACAAAACATCAACATATAATTACTTCATCTGAATAAGAAGTAAAATCTAACGAACAACAGGAACCCATCAAAATAAAACAAAGAAGCTTAGAAACGGACCTTTAATAGAGAATAAATTAGTCGAAACGGAGAGCCTCTGACCGGATCTTAGATCGGCAGCCTCAAACCAAGACCTCGCCAGGGACTTTTCCCGGACTGTTTCACTCAGATTTTGGCAACCAATAACGGAATTCTTCTGTTGGTTTTTGTGATGTCTTTCAGTAGTGTTCCAGGGTGGTTTTGGGGTAAAAATTGCTAAAGTTGTGACTGCTTTTTGATGGGTGTTCCGGCGATTTTAGTGGCTATTTTTCATAGCTGAAGTTTCAGCTTTTCATTGCTGAAAACGGACTGTTTTTTAGGATGGTTCAGAGCTAATTTTGGATGGTCTTTTGCTGGGTTCGAGAGGCTGTTTCGGCAGCGTTTTTTGAGTGGAAAACAAGGTTGTTTTGATGGAATTTTTGGGGTGGAGATGAAGGTGGGAATCTTCTAGTTTGGTGGTGGAGACGCTGCAGCTTTGAGTTGGTGTTTTCAACTTGTTTTAGAGGTGGTTTGGTACTGTTTTTGGGTGGATTTGGACTGATTTTCAGGTGGAAAATGGAGCTGGACAGAAATGTAAACTTGGAGCTATGAATCCATGGGGTTTCAGGTGATTGAATGCGATCTTACATAGCTGGAAATGGAGGAAGGAAGGTTGAATTCGTGGTGGCTGCGTTTCTTCCTCCGAGAAGAATTTTCGGCGCTCATTCTCCTAGGGAGGGGTATTTTTTCCAAAATTAGGTCCAGGTTTAGGTCTAGGGAAATGGGGATTTTAAAGAGGGGAATTTGGTTGGGCCTGGGATTTTGGGCCCTAAATTAGGTCAATTTGAAGTAAAAGGCCAAATTGCTCTCTCAAAAACAGTCATCCTACTACTAATTAAATTTATTTTGCAAAAAGACTAATTAGCATTTTAACTAATTGATTAATACTAATGAATATTTTTGTGATTTTTATATATTAATCTATCAATTAAGAGTAATTATTTTCTAAAATTCAAATTAAACCTAAGATGACATGTAATGAAAAATGTGACAATTTTATGATTTTTCTATAATTTTAAAATATTAAACCTACATGAAATGCAACTAAATAAAGAAAAACTCCTAAAATTTATTAAAAATTATTTTTTGGTCTATTTTTAGGAGTTATTCCCATGTGGATCAAAAATTAGGTGCTCACAGCTGCCCCTCTTTGCTCGAGAACACGAAGAGTTTTCGGGCAAAGATGAAGTGAGCAATTTTTACCCGTTTGGTACTCCATTTGGAAGCATTTTAAAAAAGGCTTGACCGAACCTTGCTTCGGAGGTTTCCTACATATCCTTGGCTATGAAGGAATCAGGTCAGTGTAGTTCTGAAAGTTTTGGAGTGAAGATTTCTAGAGGGAGAGGTTTCGTCGAGGCTCCGGTCTGCGATCCTGCTATTACATCAAAATCAAAAAGGAAAAAGACTAACTAAGCCTATCAGCTACGAGTTACAAGATTCCTATCTATGAGTCTTCTGAAGCTTGATCTTGAGTCTTGTTTGGTTCTTCATGCGGACTCTTATCGGAATCTTGATGCTTGTTAACTGCAGGTGCTGGTTCTTTCCCCTTTCAACTTCTCGGATCAAGGCGGGACATGCATAGCTTGTGACTTCAATCTGTCTTGAGCAGTCCACATCTTTTCCGCTTCCATACTTTGGGTTTGTCCTTCTCTGTTCTTCTTTTCTTTTATTCTGAATCGAAACTTCTTCTTTTGGTCGTCTCTAATCCATTGTAATCTGCGCAAAATCAAAAAAAATGAACGAAATTTTCTGCCCCAGTTTTCACCAGGAAAATTTCACGAGTTATTGTAATAAAATCTATGCTACTTTATTATTGAAAATAAATGAAAAGTCAAAAATGGTGTACCCGGAGTTATTGTAGACTAGGGAGTGGATACCCTATGCCTAAAAGTAAAATCAACTAGGGATTGGAGACCTATGTTGCACAAGATCGACAGGTTATGCTGTCGTCAAGAAAAGATCACCAGGTTATGCCGGTGTCTGGGGAAGGATCAACGGTTATGACGTTGTCAAGCAAGAGATCACCAGGTTATGCTGGTGTCTGGAAAAAGGTTAACAGGTTATGTTGTTGTCGGGAAAAAGAGATCACTGGGTTAGGCTAGTGTCAGGAAATGATCAACAGGTTATGCTGTTGTCAAGAAAAGATCACCAGGTTATGCCGGTGTCTAGAAAGGTCAACAGGTTATGTTGTTGCCTGGGGAAAAGAGATCACTGGGTTATGCTAGTGTCAGGAAGCGATCAACAAGTTATGATGTTGTTAGAAAAAGGGATCACCAAGTTATGCCAGTATCTAGAAAGGTCAACAGGTTATGTTGTTGCCTGGGGAAAAGAGATCACTGGGTTATGCCAGTGTTAGGAAGCGATCAACAAGTTATGCTATTGTTAGGAAAGATCACCAGGTTATGCCGGTGTCTAGAAAGGTCAACAGGTTATGATGTTGCCTGGTGAAAAGAGATCACTGGGTTATGCCAGTGTCAGGAAGCGATCAACAGGTTATGTTGTTGTTAGGAAAGATCACCAGGTTATGCCGGTGTCTGGAAATGAGACTCATCAGGTTATGTCGGCATCAACTAGGGAATGGATACCTATGTTGGAAACAAGACTAGAGAGTGGAGACCCTATGTCTAAAGTCATCAACTAGGGAGTGGAGACCCTATGTTGGCATCAGGTTATGCTGGCATTAACTAGGGAATGGAGACTCTATGTTGGAAAAGTGACTAGGGAGTGGAGACCCTATGTTGGAAAATGAGACTATTGAATTGTGTATCTATGCTAAAATGAATCAAGAAGGATTTTTTGTTTTTCAATTTATTTTTTTTTTGGTATCTTAGGAGAAGGATTCATCAAACTAAGACGTTTATCCTAGGAGAAAGATTCATCAGACTAGGTTTTCTATCTTAGGAGAAAGATTCATTAGACTAAGATTTATGATCCTATGAGAAGGATTCATCAGACTAGGTCCCCTATTTTTGTTATCTTAGGAGAAAGATTCATCAGACTAAGATTTTGATCCTAGTAGAAAGTTCATCAGACTAGGTTTTCTATCTTAGGAGAAAGATTCATCATATTAAGATTTCGATCCTTCCCTTATTTTTGTTATCTTAGGAGAAAGATTCATCGGACTAAGATTTTGATCCTAGGAGAAAGTTCATCAGACTAGGTCTTTTTTTTTTCTTAGGAGAAAGATTCATCAGACTAAGATTTCGATCATAAGATAAAGATTCACCAGACTAGGTTTTCTATCTTAGGAGAAAGATTCATCAGACTAAGATTTCGATCCTAGGAGAAAGATTCATCAGACTAGGTTTTCTATCTTAGGAGAAAGATTCATCAAACTAAGATTTTGATCCTAGGAGAAAGTTCATCAGACTAGGTCTTTTTTCTTAGGAGAAAAATTAATCAGACTAAGATTTCGATCCTAGGAGAAAGATTCATCAGACTAGGTTTTCTATCTTAGGAGAAAGATTCGTTAGACTAAGACATCGATCCTAGGAGAAAGATTCATCAGACTAGGGTTTTTTATTATCTTAGGAGAAAGATTCATCAGACTAAGATTTTTATCCTAGGAGAAAGATTCATCAGACTAGGTTTCTTATCTCATGAGAAACATTCATCATACTAAGACGTTTATCCTAGGAGAAAGATTCATCAGACTAAGGTTTTTTTTATTATCTTAGGAGAAATATTCATCAGACTAAGATTTTGATCCTAGGAGAAAGTTCATCAGACTAGGTCTTTTTTTTTGTTATCTTAGGAGAAAGATTCATCAGACTAAGATTTCTATTGGGAGGAAAATCCATCAGACTAGTACCTTTTATCCTAGGAGGAAAAATGTGAAGAGTAATGGCGACATTTTATGTACACTAGCATGACAAATAAAGGTAAAGATTTGAGAAACTTCCCTTTTTCGGCTCTTCTCTTCTTTTTTCTTGAACCACTTTCGTTGCACTGCTTTGTTCCTGTTTCAAACAAAGAACATTTTGTCAGTTTTAAAAGTGGTGGTCGGTTTGTGGCCTTGAGTCCTGGGCANCCATTCGTATTTGTGGCTTAGTCGGACTTATCCCAATATGAGATCTTTGCTTGGATAACCTTTTCTTATTTCGTGAATAGGTTTTGCTTTTGAGCAATTTGTCCGTCATAGAGAATCACAACTGGTAAGTGCCTTTTGCACGATGTGCACACTTCATAGTCCTTGTTCGGTACTACAAAGGATCTCCAATTAACCTTGAGGATATCTTTGCTTGCTTCAACCGAATATGCCGACAAGATTCTTTTGGGGGGGAAGCCTTTGCATGAATCTTCAATGCATGTTGACTGTAAAAACTGAGTGCGCTGGCCAAATTTACTTTGTGCAATTGAAAAACTAGTAGCAGATTTTGAAATCTTTTCTTGCTTGTTTTGACAAGGACTGACTCAGAGTGAAGGACACAATGAAGCAAAGAAACAAGTATTAACAAGAAATGCCCCTGTTGGAAAGTACAGAAGGGAGATCCCCCTTTTCTTTCTTTTTTCTTTTTTTTATTTTGCGGTAACTAGCCTTAATGATTATGACATGCATTTTGGACTCAACGGCCTGATCTATCAAACTGGTCTAATCTTTCTTTTTACCATTCTGTATGACCTTTGAAGTCGGGCTTGTTTTTGCCAATTCTTTGCATCAGCTTCACGACTCACCTTCGACTAGTGGTGCCCCAAGGGATTTTCACCAACAAGTCTCTCTCATTTATTTTTCTCTACTTACCATCGCCTTACAGTGCCCGTGAGGGTTTTCACTAGTAAGACTCTCTCATTTTTTCTTCTTTATTTTTCTTTTCTTTTGCTTTCTTGGATGAGCAACTTGACAGTGTTTTATGTCGCGTGACAACCGTTGCTCATTGCATACTTCAATTGGCATTCTTGAAAACATATCGAGAGGTTTTATTTAGAAGGTTTTTGGATAGGATTGTAAAGGAGGGTCGGCATGAAGGCTTAAAGTAGACTCAAAATGAAGGGTTGTAGACTTACAACTCTTGGAATCGACTCTTACAAAAGTGAAATAAACTTTCTGCCCCAGTTTTAGCTACTGGGGATTTTTTGGATTTTTCTTCTCTTTTTTTTAATTCTTATTTGGTTGGACCGAACCGTGTAAGGCTGCCTACGTATTCTCTTTTTTTTTAGGAATCAGGTCTAACATAGTTCAAACATCTGACCTAACTATTTTTCATCTTTCTTTCTTTTTCTCATGTTTTTCTCTTTTTTTTTCATTTCATTTTTCTTTCTTTCTTCTTTTTTTTTCAAAACAAATTACCCAAGCTTTTATTTTCTGAGGGCATAGACCTTTGACTGTTCTTTTCTTCTTTTTCCTTTTATCTGACTTTCTAAGAATTGCCCCAGTTTGTACTCTTGGGACATGAACCTTTCTTTTCATTTTTTTTTCATTTTTTTTTTATTTTTGACTCTAAACTTGATTCCAGAAAAGGGTGGTCAAAGAAAAATGACACATGCTCAAAAGGGGTAACAAAGGGTATAAAGTGTTTGGGTAGCAGAAAAAGGGCCTCCCAGCCTCGAGAATGCCAAAACATATTATCTTTTTGCGGTCATAGCGTTGATGAACATGTTTATTTTCTTGGTGTGTCGTGGTCGAAAGACATTTTTCATCCATTAATGCCAAACTTTCAACCAAGCTTCAATTGATTAAACATCCTCAAGCCTGATCTTCACAATGATTTGAAGGTGAATTTTACTCGACCTTAGTTCTAAAGTATCTCAAATCTTTATTCATCCTCCAAGGTGTCTCTTTCTCACTTATCTCATTCAAGACTAAATCAGTTTTTTAAGATCTGACCAAAATTTCCGCATGCATGTCATATCCTAAAACTAGCGAGAAAGAAACTAAGCATGGAAGGACACAAAAGGACAAATTATATTTCATTGAGTAAAGGATGGAAGGGTAACAACAAGACAAACAACCTAAAATCCGAGTTACAACCCTAGAATAACCCGGATAATGAAAATAGCAATAAAATAGACAGATAAGACTCACACAAACAAAAAAGAGGGACAGAAGGGTTTGACTCAATAAAACAAATAAAATCTGGATCACAACCCTGAAATAACCCAGATAGTAGAAAAAACGTCAAAATAAGCTACCATTATTCCTTCCTAATAAGGAGGGAATGAATTTTCAATTTCTAAGCTTGACATTTAGCCACAAATTTGCTCATCACAATCAGCAGAGCTTTCTCCAATTTCAAAATCATTAATTTCAGTCAGCAAGTTCCCGAGAGGATTCTTATACTTCCTATCACCACGCATCATCCCCACAAAGTGTGCATCATCATGTGCAGGTAAATGATTGTGCGTGATATTCTGGGTGTCAGTGTCTTGGATCACAATCAGATTTTCCTGGATCATCCTTTCTATTTCTCTTTTCAAATCCCGACAGCTTTCAACATCGTGACCATGGGCATTGGAATGGTATTCACACCTTTTAGAAGGGTCAAAGCTTCTTGCACGTGGGTCCACATAATTTGGAGGAATAGGTGCAATCATGTCATAATGCTTTAGTTTCTCAAACAAGCTTGCATAAGACTCTCCTATTGGTGTAAAATTATCTTTCAACCTTTGTTCCCCTCTATACCCCTTGCTTGGATGCGGGTTATAGGGCACTTAAAAAATTTGTGGAGGTTGGTGGAGATTTTGCTGTGCTGACGCTCACCTTATGGGGTGCCTTGGTGGATGAACAACATACTCAAGTGGAGCAAAATAGTATTGTGGATTCTGAGGTGGATAGTAGTGCTCAGGGGAAGCATCGTAAATCAGACGAGACTGGTCATACCTTCGAGATGTTCTCGTAGGACCTCTTCTCGACCCTGATGTCATCATAATTTCTTCATCCTTCTCATTTGTATCGCTAAGATTATCATATTCAATCTGGACAGCTTGAGTTGCAGCTTTGAGAGCTGCTTGACTTATAATTTTGCCTGTCTTAAGGCCATTCTCTACCATTTCTCCCATTTTGATTGATTCCGAAAAGGATTTGCCAACTGCGGACATCATGTTTTGAAAGTAATTTGGATCTTGCGCTTGAAGGAAGACAGTGATTAGCTCGTGGTCATCCATGGGTGGCTTAACTCTAGCCGCTTGCTCTCTCCATTTAATGGCATATTCCCTGAAACTTTTAGTTGGTTTCTTCTTCAGGTTGGAAAGGGAATTGCGGTCTGGGGCAATGTCGATGTTGTATTGGAACTGTTTGACAAAGGCCTGAGCCATGTCATCCCAGACATACCAGCAAGATGTGTCTTGATCAGTAAACCATTCAGAGTCTACCCCCGTAAGGTTTTCCCCAAAATAAGCCATTAGCAATTTTTCATTTCTTCCTGCACCTCTTAGCTGATTGCAATACCTTTTCAGGTGGGATATGGGATCTCCATGTCCATGGCTTGAAACCAGGTGGCAAGTGGACATCGGAGAACATAAATAGATCCTTGAAGGCAATACTCTTCTGACCTGCCAACCCTTGCATGTTTTTCAACTGTCATTCTAAGTTATTCACTCTTTAGGCCATTTCTTCATGTGCCATCTTTCGGGCAGGCTTCTCAATGTTTGCTGGAAGATCAAATAAGTACGAGTGGTACTCAGGAGAATGGTACTGCTCTTGATGGGTACAAATTGTGACTCATGAGTTTTCCTCTGTACCACTGTTGATTGTGGGACAGTGAAGACAGGCGTAACAGCAGCGGTTGTCTGATTGATTGCCAATGGCACAGTTTGGGAGCAAGCAGTAGAAGTTCCAGCTGTAGTCGTGCAGTTGGGATAAGGACTGAACCCAGGTGGATAAGATTGATCAGGCAATGAGACCGGAATAGAAGTAGTTGAGATGGATGTGAACTCATGAGAAGAAAAGGGCGATCTTGGCCATTGGCCCATGCTTGACACATTTTAGTCATCTTCTGTTTCAGTACTCTATTTTCCTCAACCATGGTAGACTCTTGTTGAACCCTCTGACCCTGAGTCTCATGACCGCCCGTAACAGCTTCGATGTTAGTTGTCATTCTTTCCTTAGATTTTGTGTTGTCAGCTTACCACAAACCGACCACCTTAAACTTTCTTCACAATTCAAAACAAAAGACACGTTAGAATGGACTCAGCTGGTCCTTATTATCATTCTTTTTTTTTCTTCGCTTTCTTCTTCTTCTTTTTTCAAAATCATTCGATCGAACCTGATGTGGGTTGACTACGTATCATGACGCTGCATGAATCAGATCTTGCATAGTTCGGGAAGATCAGGAATAAAGGAAATAAACTAACTCTTTTTTTGAATTTTTGAATTTTTCTTAATTTCTGAAAGAAAGACTTATAAAGAAGAAAGAAAATATTTTTTGATTTCGATTCCTTTTTTAGAATTTCGAAAGAAAAACTTCTAAAGAAGAAAGAAAATATTTTTTTGGATTTGTTGGACCTTTATGTTAAAATTATGAAAGACTTCTAAAGAAAATATTTTTTGAATCTTGAATTTTCTTTTCAATTTCCGAAAGAAAAACTTCTAAAGATGAATGAGAATATTTTTGAATTTTTAGAAGAAATTAAAAGAAAATATTTTTGTATTTTTTAAAAATTGGGGTCTAAAAGAAGACTTTCTATAGAGGGAAGTAAAGGAAATATTTTTGGATTTTTTTTTTTAAATTGTGGAAAATAAAAAAAGTAGAAAATATTTTTTTGGGATTTTGATTTGATTTGTCTTCTTTTTTTGAATGAAAGACTCTTACAAAGGAAATATTTTTGGGTACTAAAACTCTTTTTTTAAAATTTTTTATTTGTTTGAAATTTCCTAAGAAAAGACTCCTAAAGAAGGAATTGAAGAAAAATATTTTTGGATTTTTTAAAAATTGAGGAAAATAAAAAGGTAGAAAAATATTTTTGGGGATTTTTTTTTTAAATTGGGGCCGGAACCGATGAGGTTTGCCTACGTATCTCACATATTGTGAGAATCAGACCCGCGTAGTTCTGCCGTTTTTATAGAATAGAGGAAACATGACTTTTTGAAAACATTGGCTTTTTTTCTTTTTTCTTTTTTTTTTCAAAATTTTGGCAGAGTTTCAGAATTATTCAAATATCTACCTCCCACTCTTGATTTTTTTTCCCATTCTAGAAGTCAGTCAACATGCGAGCCGAAATAAACAGATACACAAGTAGCACGTAAGATGCATCATGATGGTCTTTTAAATTGGGTACACCTGTCCTAGACGGACCCAACCCCTATGTTGAGTTCCCAAAGTCAAATGCACATGATGCAAATAAATGTTCCTACTAGGGATCCGGCGTGAGGCTATGTCATTCTAGGTTTGAACCCTGTGGTGTATTGTTCTAGACCTGGCTTACCCGAGCGGACTCGAGTCGGGGAAGGGGGGGCAGCGCACCGGGAATACAGAATCTTCACCGGCTTTGCAACTTGTCCGAACCTCGTTCTAAAATTTGGATATGACTCTAACAGAAAATAAGTCACACGAAGTGCACACTTCCCAAATGATTTAGAAGACTCAGAGAGAAGAGGGTTTCAGCACAATTTATGTACAGTTCAGATAATATCAAAGCGGTAAAAAGTGGCATTTAGAACATTAGGTTCAAACATGTAAAATCAGATAATAAAGCCAAATACAACAGTTATTCTAAGCTCGAATTCTGAACCCTGAACCATAGATTCTGGGTTCTTAATCCCCAGCAGAGTCGCCAGAGCTGTCACACCTCCTTTTTCCACTACCCCTGATAAATAAAGGGTAATAAGGGAGTTTTTCTAATTAAAGTGACATTATTCGGATTTGGGATTTATTTTAGTTTTCAGAGTCGCCACCCGGATTTTTTACGGTGTTTCAGGATACCATTTATTTATTGAAATCCCAAACCGAGGAAATTTTGACTCTGTTTAAAATGTCTGCGACTAGAAATCCGAGTAAGGAATTCTATTAACCCGGGAGAAGGTGTTAGGCATTCCCGAGTTCCGTGGTTCTAGCACGGTATCTTAACTATTAATATTTGGCCTAATTATCTAATTATTTACATATTTTAAACCATTGTGCATTTCTTTTCTTTTTTTTTAAAACCGCTTTTAGTATTTATGGAAATATTTGAACTTCCACTTTCAATAGTCAGAAGAAGCGCGGATGGCACCAGTCCTGATTGATTGCTCTTTGGAACAAGTTACGATGTCGTACACTTGTCGTTTTGGTACACGTTGCAAATCGCGCCACATGAAATGCACCCGCGATTTACGACATGTTTATTTTAATTATTATGGTCGGGTCACGTGAAATGCACACCTGAATTAGGGTTATGTATCTATAACTATGCCACGGTAACCGTATCCATAGTCACGATAATTTATTATTTATTAAATGTTCCTAAAGCAAAATACAATGCCCAAACGAATAAGACGTAATTAAACTTAGTATAAAGCCCAATTCAACGCAGAAACTATGACCAAAGCCTAGATTTCATTTAATTAGATTCTCATCTTTTCAAATTGACCCGACGGACCAAGTAATTCTTCTAAAAACATGGATAAAATTATCAAGAAGATTATTAGGCCTAATTCTCTTTAACCAAACCCAAACCTGTTGCGCATATTTAATAATTCTGTGCCCAATTGATCCCAAGCTAGTGGCCCATTTGCCTTTTAATTAGTGAAAAATGCAAATTGATTAAGCAACAGATTATCGATCCAAATTGAACAGCTAAAATCAAAATACTAAATTAATAAACCAAATGCATTCCATCAATCA
>ML413881.1:5313-28227 GCA_005239525.1 Nicotiana knightiana
TTCATGTTGTGTTTTCTTCAAGAATATGTGAATCTGAATCTTCTTCTCCTCCTTTCTTAATGTCGAAACTGAAGTAAGATTATCATTATCTGAGTGTATGCATGCAACCCTTGGAATCTGCTTGGTTATGTGCTGAGTTTCTGTTAATAAGCTTAACGTTTGATAGATAGGTGGTAATTTCATATGTGTTTAGCATGTTAGAAAGATAAATTGCACTTGGGTAGATTAGTTTGACCTTTCAATGGTAAAATTCACCCCACAATAGTGCACAAAGCAGTAGTATAGATGGCTGGAATTCACCCTCAAAAGGGTACAAAGTGTGTAGTTAAAGGGGCATTAGAGTTGAGGAATCTGAACCTTTGAATGGTCATATTCATCCTTTAAAATGCCTAAAATAAGCAGGCCTCTATATGGTTTGGAATTATGTTAAGTTACCACTAGGGTAGATGAATCTGACTTCCTAATAGTCAAATTAACCCCATCGATGGTGCATAAACCATAGTTTAGCTTTGCTGAAAATTATCCTTCAAAGGATATAAGTGTGTAATGAGAAGGAGCTTTAGGAAAGTCAATCTGAAGTCACAAAATAGTCGGATTCACTCCTCAAAATGCCCATAGCAGTTAAAGTATTTGAATAAATGCTTGCTAAAATTTGTTGCATAACACAAAAATGATTGTTAAGAGTCTAAATAAAGTGATATCATTGTATTTGAATCTAACCCTTTCTATGGTTAGATTCAGTCCGTAAAAAGGCATGAACATATTTTAGATAAGGTTGAATCTAACTTCCTTTTATGGCTAGATTCAACTCACAAATGCCCAAAGGTCCGTCGTTAATACTGTCCAAGTACTCAAACTTTGGACTTATAATTTTGGATTAACACTGAAAATGCAGGTTCAAGTCTTTGAAGAACATGTTGCTGCCTTGCACAGGAGCAGCAACTAGTTTTGTATTCCCTTATTTATTTTTTCCTATTAGTAAAATCTGTATTATAATGGTTTAGGAGTAATGTAATAGCATATCTACAGTCTTCTATATACATTTCACCTTTTCAGTTGTAAATATGGACTGAACTATATAAAATTTATATTAGTTGTATTTTTCTTAAATTTGAAACGTTTATTACTATATTAGTTATGGGCCAGACGTGCTAAGGTCACCCGAGCTGGGCCAGACTCGTGAACACGGCCCAATTGAGCATGATAGTGTCTGAATTTCAGGCTATGGGGCCTGGAATTTTAGACACATTAACTGTGTTAAACAATCTGTAACCAATTCTTTTCTCTTAAGTTGTCAATTAGCACGAGGAGTATTTCATTTACGAAATCCACTGTAAATTTCTCACTACTTAACACAAATGGGTTTCAAATCGATTATCAAAAGATAGAATCTAAATCCGGGTTTTTCTTAGACAGTCCTCTCCAAATAAAAGCAACTATGGCTTAATTCAATTTTTAAGTCTGTTCTGTCACAAAATTTAAGACAAAGTTCCATGTTGGATCCATGAGCTATGTATAAATGCTCTTGTTTAGTATATTGTAGTAGATCAAACGGTAAAGAAAATCTTGTACATGTAACATTATATTCACAATTCAAATTTTCTTCTTTATTACCATATAGATGCGAGATGTGTTAACATGTTTGTTCTTTACTGTTTAGCTATGTGATTTCGAATCATGTCCAAATGACCTAATTAGGATGGCCTGAAGTGATAAAATTGGGCTAAAACAGGGCCATAGCCCAAAACATGTTACCTTTAGGCGTTTTAACATCATTTTAGGTAATCCTTAGGTAGAATGAATACCTTTACTTTGGAAACTTGACAAAAATTGACCATTACCCCAAAATTGCAATAAGCTACACTCGGGAGTGGCAACTCATGCCCCCGACCCTAACTTTAAATAACTAATAAAAATACACATAGCAATCACGGGTGCATTATGTGACGTTTTTTCCATGTGCCCAAACACAACAAGTGTACGCCATCGTAACTTGTCCAACATAAATCCATAAACGTCCTAATCGATCTTAAAACTAAAACGCACTTTCAAAAAAATATAAAAACTCGAACATCGCCACAAATGGGTATTATAAAACCGTCACGACCATAGTATTGACTGCGTAATCTACACACGGGACATGTCCCCGTCTTCAACTTCAAACTATAATAAAAATCACATCTTGTAATTGCGGGTGCATTTCATGTGGCGTAGTTATAATGTGTCCAAAAACAAATAAGTGCACGACATCGTGACTTATTTCAAGAAAAATCCATAAATATTAAAAGCGGTTTTAAAAAGTGAAAAAAGGCTAAAAAGCACAATAAGTTTAAAATATGTAAATAATTAGATAATTAGGCCAAACATTAATAGTTAAGCGACCGTGCTAGAACCACGGAATTCGGGAGTGCCTAACCCCTTCTCCCGGGCTAACAGAATTCCTTATCCGGATTTCTAGTTCGCAGACAATTTAAAACAGAGTCAAAATTTCCTCGGTTTGGGGTTTAAAAATAAAATGGTGTCCCAGAACACTGTAAAAGTCAGGGTGGCAACTCTGAAAGTAATAAATAATCCCAAAATCAAATAATGTCACTTAAATTGGAAAAACTCCCTTATCCAACCTCACAGGGTGAAAAAGGAGGTGAGGTAGCTCTAGCGACTCCGCTGGGGACTTTGAACCCAAAATATCTGGTTCAGGGTTCAAGAATTTGAGCTTAGAATAGCTGTTATATTTAGCTTTCATAATTGCCTGATTTTTACATGTTTAAACCTAATGTGCTAAATATGCCGCTTTTTACCGCTTTGATATTATTTTAATTGAATGTAAATTGTACTGAAACCCCTCTTCTCTCTGAGTATTCTAAATAATCTGGGAAGTGTGCACTTCGTGTGACTTCTTTACTGTTAGAGTCATCCAAATTTTAGAACGAGGTACAGACAAGTTGCAAAGCCGGTGAAGTTTTTGTATTCCCAGTACGCTGCCCCCCTCGGCTCGAGCTGTCCGCTCGGGTATGCCTCGTCTAGAACAAAACCCTAGGATTTGAACTTAGAATAACATAGCCTCATGCCGGATCCCTAGTAGGAACGATTATTTGCATCACGTGCATTTGACTTAGGGGACTCAACAAAGGGGTTGGGTCCGTCTAGGGCAGGTATACCCAAAAATAAAAGACTACCCTGATGCATCTTACTTGCTACGTATGCATTTATTTATTTCAGCTTGTGTATTTACCGGCCAAAATAAAAAAAATAAAAAAAACAAACAGATTAACCAAGACTGTGGTAGAATAGAAAATTTTCCCTGTTTTGAAAATCCTCATATTTATCCCGAAACTCTACCAAAATTTCTGAAAAATAGAATTCCAAAACAAAATGAGTGCATGTATATTTTTAATTAGTCAGGATTTTTCCGAACTACGCATTGTTTGATTCTCACCGGTGTGGGATACGTAGGCAACCCTCATCGAGTCCAACTCTATTTTTCAAAATCAAAGGATATAGTCCTAAATAAAATTAGGTGATGCCATTATAGCCTGATTGCCCAAGTGGGGCACCGGAAGGCCATTTTAGCAAAAGTGGCCGCCTGTGGTTTGTCTTTAAATTTTGACCCAATTTGCAAACACAGCCTTAAAAACTTCCTACCTGAAGTATTAAAGGGCCGTATTCGCAAAGATGGTCCATTTTTCTTTATTACAAAACCCTTTGCAAAAATAAAACTTTTCAAATTTTTTTGTGGTTTTAATCAAAAAATGAATGTGCAAGATGAATACAGTTGAAAACATTCCCTTCAGGGCAGTCGAGAAAATCCCTCTAGGAATCCATATGTGGTGGAGCTACTTTGGGGAAGCTAGTAGAAATTCTATTATGAAAGCTTTAGGGCGACTTACTGCTCTTCTAAAAATCAAGCCGAGGTTGGACATCGTCGAGGCTCTAGTACCATTTTGGGACCCCGGCCACAACATGTTCCACTTTTCAGACTTTGAATTGACGCCCACGCTAGAGGAAATAGCAGGGTATGCTGGTCTCAATGACAAAATGAGAAGTCGGTACCCAGTGGCGCCTATGGCGATGACTCCACATAAGTTTTTGGATCTGTTGAACATTAGTCATGACGTCCAAGACCCACACCTGTCCGAAGGTTTCTGCACTTTCTATTTTCTTTACAGATGTTATGGAGATCCCCGAGGTTATGAGGTTGACAAAAGTGGTCTAACTCACAAAGATCAGGCTAAATGGGAAGACCGCCTGGGGCTAGCTTTTATGGTAGCATTCTTGGGTACCTTGATTTTCCCAAGAAGTGACGGATGCTTAAATATCGGGGTTGTGGGAATGGCAGATTTCATGATGAAAAAAATCCAATGGCACACTTATACCGATGGTCTTAGCCGAGATTTACCGTGCCCTGACAGTTTGCCAATCTGGGGGAAAGTTCTTTGAGGGATGTAACCTGCTTCTACAAATCTGGTTCATCGAGCACCTTTGTCGCCGCCCAGGCTACATGAACTACGGCTTAACCGGTTTGAATTGCATTGAGGAACATGGTACTAGGGTATAGGGCCACAAATTTCCTGAGGGTACGGAAGCCTGGCACTCATACTTGACTTCATTAACTGCCGACCAAATTGTGTGGACGTTCGGGTGGCTCCCTGTTGGCGAGGTTATCAATATGTCTGCTGAGGTTTGCTATCTCCTGTTAATGGGCCTGCGAAGCATTCAACCATATGCCCCACACTGGGTCTTACACCAGTTGTGGAGACAACAGCGTGTTCCCCATGACGAGGACTTAAGCCAACAAGCCATTGAGTTATGCCCGAGAGCTGCATTTCCTAAAGGCAGGGTCCGTCAAATCTGGAACGAGTGCAGGTTTTTAGAAGCTCAAACTCGGGTGAGAAATTTATCTAAAGGGGAAGAGGAGCCCTCCTACACTTCTTGGTATGGCATAAGAGGCAGGGAGCATCAAGAGCAAGAATGTCCCGCAAAGAGACCCCACGTGCAACAATTCACAAAGAAAACACAAGAGCATTGGGCTTGTTTAGAAAAGGAAAACAACTAAGAAGCTACCATAAGAGTTGGAAGCCCAGGTCAGGGAAATCAAATTTGAAAACATTCTACATACTGCCACAATTGAAGGGGAGAAAAATAGGTTAACCCAAGAAAATGAAGTTCTCCGGGCCCATATACATGAATTAAAAACAGCTGCTGAGAACCCAAAGAGAAGCAGAACTGATGAAAGGCTTATTAACAGTCTGAGGCATAAAGTGTGCAGCTATGGGAATGATGTAGACAAAGCTAAAGAAGAACTGGCCGGAGTTCGGGCAAGATTAACAAGAAGTGCAGAGGAAAGAACAGAGTTTGTCCAGAGACTGAAAAGGAAATATGACCAAGAAGTCATAGGCTTGAAGGAAAAGCTGGTCGTCCTCGAGAACGAAATGACCAAACAGGAAAAAAGGTTCAAGGCAGACAGGGAACAATGCTATACCATGATGGCTCAGTTGGAGGAAGGCTTGAAACAATTGCAGGAAAAGAATCATAAGGACGCCCAGGTTCTAGAGGCTAAGTCTCAACAGATCGGGCGCTTACTCTAGGAAAATGGTGTTATCATGTAGAGAGTCAGAGAAATTGTAGATTATATTGCCACAAAATGGCAAGAGTGTGAAAATATGACTCAGACCACCTTCTTCTCGGCAGTAATGATATTCGTGCACAAGATAATGGATGACTTACACCGCCTCCAGCAAGGTTTGGTACGTAGACCCGTGGCAAGACCAAATGATGTCCAGCGACCCCCTCGAGCAATAGAGGCACTTATGTATTCTTGATGTCTTTTTCGAGTCTGGATTTCATTTTTCTTATTTATGTCTACTATAAGTCTTTGTAGTTTCTTTAAAATTTCCAAGAAAATATGTTGGAGTCTTTTGTAATGAATGAAAGCTGGAAGTTTTTTCCTTTAATGAAATAAAAATTCGAAAATGTTTATGTCCTTTGGTATTTATCGCATGAACTACGTGATGATCTGATTCACACGGCGCTGTGATACATAGGCAATCCACATAGGATTCGATCGTAAACATAAGAAAAGAAACCGAGCGAGGAATAAAAGAGCGGAAACAATAAAAGAAGTAGGGCAAGAATTATAAAAAGGGAAAAGCTGAGAAATAAAGCCGAGATGAAGTACAAAACTGTTGCAAAAACATATAGAAAAATATTTAAATTGCTCAGGTGCATTGTATACCCCAAACGTGCGATTGCCTATGTGATAAATGTTTCAACCTAACATTTTGTTGGTTCGATCTTAAAAAGGTATTTTTAGGTGGTTGGTTTTGCGGTAACCTGGCTTCCCATCCTTACTTCACTAGATCAAAAGGGAGCATAGAAATGGCATCTGAAAGTCACTTGCCAATCGTCAACTCTTCCGTGGAAGATCTAAATCAGCCATCCCAACATCTGAGTCGGCAACACTTGAAGAGAACAGGACTCTGCATTGCCGCATGCTGGAAATGTGGGACGCATGGTCCAATGCTAAGGAACCACCCAGTACTATCCCGGGTTTCCGAGAGATAATTCCCAGGGCAGGCGGGACATCCAATATCCCCATAAGCTACCCAGCCACGCCATTTTGATATCCAACTATGTCGGCTCACTTTGCCGGAAGGCCTTCCGAGGTTCGCCCCTAGGCCTTATTTTCTGGTGTGTCTTCCAACAGCTTCACCGCACCACCAATCTCTGTCACGGCTCCGCCGACTATCTCTGGACCAAGTTTCGAGTCGCCAGCATTCACATTCCAAACACCGTCCGTCCATCTGGATACAACTCATATTACTCCTAATGCATATCCCCAACAACATCAGCTTGAGGTCACTTTGGGTCAAGATAAGAAAAGCCTCGAGCACAAAGAAATAACTCAGAAAATTAAGAGTATTCAACAGAGCCTCAAGAATATACAGGGATGAGCAGGTAGAAAAGTGTCTCCTATGCAGATTTATGCATGTTCCCGCACGTCCACTTGCCTTTTGGGTTTAAAACCCCCAAGTTCGAAAAATATGACGGACATGGGGACCCCATAGCTCATCTGAAAAGGTACTGTAACCAGCTCCGGGGAGCAGGTGGGAAAGAGGAACTTCTCATGGCATATTTTGGAGAAAGCTTGACGGGAATTGCATCAGAATGGTACATGGACCAGGATATATCCCGCTGGCACATATGGGATGACCTGGCACGGGACTTTGTCCGGCAATTCCAATACAATGTGGACATCGCTCCCGATAGGAACTCACTATCCAATTTCAAAACGAAACCCTCAAAGAGTTTCATCGAGTACGCCATCAAATGGTGCGAGCAGGCCTCCAGGGTCAAACCTCCGATGGATGAGGTTGAAATGGTCAGCGTCTTTCTACAAGCACAGGAAGCTGATTACTTCCAAAAAAATATGATGTCCGCCATAGGCAAACCATTTGCGGAAACAATCAAAATTGGAGAAATGGTGGAGAATGGTCTAAAAACTGGTCGTATCCTGAGCCAATCTTCCATAAGAGCAACCTCCCAGGCCATCTAAAACGGATCCAGGAGTGCAGCAATGAGAAAAAAGAAAGAAGAAGGGGTCATGATGGTTTCCGATGTCAGGAAGCTTCGACAATACCCACGTCCATTTCCCAAAGCTTCCCAACATTACTATCCTCACCAAGATGCAACTTATGCTACACCCCCGCTTCCCTATGTGGTAATGAACGCTCAACCACATCCTAGGCCGCCACAACAATACAATCAGAATAGAGCTCCACCTCCGAGAAACAACCATCCTCCCCCAGCTCCATATAATCCACGCCCTCCCCAAAACTACCCGTACAACACCGACCCCCGTGAACCACCAAGGAAACCCAACTTCACTCTTATCGGGGAGCCGTATTCAAGCCTCTTCCCAAAATTAGTCCAGATGGGGCTTCTACAAACCGTGCCTCCGACCAGGAAAAACACAACATCAGCATCATACAAGTCGGGAACCAATTGTGCCTACCATTCCGGAGCAGGAGGGCATGACACGTATGAGTGTTGGATCCTCAAAAGGGCCGTGGAAAGCCTTATAGAACAAAAGAAAGTGGGGTTAAGGGACGAAGAAGCTCCCAATGTGACGAACAATTCACTGTCCACTAACAATCATGGGCCCGTCATCGGCATGATTTGCAAGGACCAGGATTTCGATCCAGCTCTAAAGGCCATCATCTCCACCGCAGACGTGGGAAGAAAACCCAAGGCAGCACCCAAACTAGTAAAGGAGATGAAAAAGAGTAACCTCGTCCCCCAGGTCACTGAAAAGGCTGAGACTGAAACAAATAGGGGACCCTCTAAAGACGTAGTCCTTTACATCCCCAAGGCACACAGGAAGGAACAAAGTGTGTTGAGCCCTCCCATAAGGTTACAATTCAACAAGGCAATAATGAATGGCCCAAAATGTACGTGCTGAAAGGGACGTATGTGGCGTGGGGGAAAATAATTTCACCAAGGTTGAATGCCCGTGGTTATTAGCCGCGCATCGAAAACTCCCATGAATACTACTACCGTCCCCTGGAATTACCACAGGACGGTGGTGACGTACAAAGGGAAAGAAATTACTGGGGAAACAGGCGATATAAACTCATCAGAGAAATACCTCGACCTGGAAGAACTAAACAACAGCAAGTTGAAACGCTTCCCGCCTAAAAGGCCGATCAGTGCCGGAGAGGCAGAAGAATTCTTCAAGAATATGAAAACCGCTGAATACGCCATAATTTAGGAGCTCAGAGAGTCCCCACATTCAAGTCTCACTTCTATCCTTTTTGGTAAATTCAAACGAGCATCAGAAAATCCTGATCAAAACCCTTAACGAAGCATATGTTCCGGCCAACACCACAGTTGAGCAAATGGAAAGAATGGCAGAACGATTTTTTGAAGTCAACCGGATCTCATTTAGCAAGAATGACTTGCCCCCGGAAGGGGCTGCCCACAACAAAGCTCTCCACCTAACAGTTAAATGTGAATGTTACTATGTGAAAAGGGTTATGATGGACGGTGGATCTGGGGTTGATATTTGCCCTCTATCGACCCTACAAAGAATGGAGATCGGGACTAAGAGAATCAGGCCCAACAATGTGTGTGTCCGTGCATTCGATGGTATCAAGAGAGACGCGATCGGGGAGATTGATTTGGTCTTGACAATCGGCCCTGTAGATTTTGAAGTGACATTGCAGGTCATGGATATGGATACTTCCTACAATTATCTCCTGGGAAGGCTTTGGATCCATGCAGCAGAGGCAGTGCCATCTACTCTCCACCAGATGGTGAAGTTCTAATATGAGGACCAGGAAATCGTTGTCCATGGGGAAGACGAGCAATCTATTTACAGCGACCCATCAGCCCCATGCCTGGAAGCATGAGAGGGCAGCGAGCACATACTCTACCAGGCTTTCGAGATTGTGGTTACGGACCAACATGAGGAAGGAACCCCGTGACCTTAACCCTTCTTATCAAACACATCAATTATGGTCGCCAACTACATGATTAAACATGGGTACACACATAGAAAAGGGCTCGGGTTGTCCTTGCAAGGAATTAAAGAACCCATCACTTTACCTACCAATAAAATGTTTTTTGGCATAGGGTTTCAAGCTACTCCCGATGATTAACAATGGGCTGACCAATGTAAGAAAAATTGTTGGGTACTGCCTCAGCCGATCACACACATCACCACATCATTTGTCAAGCCAAAATACGTGGAAGAAGAGGAAGAGGCTTTCATGGCCAAGGAAATAGAAGAAATATACGGAGCAATGAGGCAGATTATGTATGAGGCCCATATGGTCCAACCAGGAGAATGCTCCAGCACTGACGAAGTGCAGTATATGGGGCCTGACGCACTGGAAGGCTACTTCATTCCCCATCAGGCGGAAGTCCAGGTAGTTCAGCTTTTTCCATCCTTTCTGCACTATGAGTTATATCAGGGTGTAACTCAAGTGTTTTTAAATTCTCGCCTTTATATTCTGATGTAAACCCTCCTATGTTCAAATTCAATGGAATGAAATCAAAATTTCATCGTCTATTATTCTTTATGATTTTTGTTTACTTTTCTTATTTTTCAGTCCTAATAATGCGGCTTTAAAATATATGACATGCTTGCGGACTTCATGCTCTGATCTTTATACACCGTCTAACCTCGAAATAATGAATCAAGAACTGGAATATGACTAAGAAGAGGCTTTTAGGGAAATAAATCGAGAATTGGAACAGTTCGAGAATAAGCCTAAGCCAAACTTAAACGAAACGGAACCCGTTAACTTGGGAAATGAAGAAGAGATTCGAGAAACCATGATAAGCGTCCACACAGATGAAAAGACTAGGGACACCTTGATTCAACTCCTATTTGAATTCAAAGACGTGTTTACTTGGTCCTACGACGACATGCCCAGACTAAGTATGGACTTGGTGGTACACAAATTGTCAACCTACCCCGGTCATCCACCTGTCCAACAAAAGCAGAGGAAATTTAAAATAGACATGAGTGACAAGATCAAAGAAGAGGTCGCTAAACAACTAAAGGCTGGAGTAATCCGAGTGGTCCAATACACCACCTGGCTGGCCAATGTCGTTCCGGTACCTAAAAGGGACGGAAAGGTCTGAGTATGTGTCGACTATCGAGATCTGAATAAAGCAAGTCCCAAAGATAATTTTCCACTGCCAAACATACATATCCTAGTTGACAATTGTGCCAAACATGAGGTACAATATTTTGTCGATTGCTATGCCGGATATCACCAGGTGTTGATGGATGAAGAGGATGCAGAAAAGACAACCTTCACTGCACCCTGGGGAACATACTGTTACCAGGTCATGCCATTTGGTTTAAAGAATGCTGGGGCAACCGATATGAGGGCCATGACCGCCATATTTCACGACATGATGCATCGGGAGATTGAGGTGTACGTGGATGATGTGATCAGTAAGTCCAGAACCAAAAATGACCATGTGCAGCATTTGAGGAAATTCTTCGAACGCCTGCGCAGATATGATTTGAATTTAAACCCAGCCAAATGTGCTTTCGGAGTTCCATCTAGAAAATTACTGGGATTTATAGTCAGTCGACAGGGCATTGAGCTGGACCCAACAAAGATAAAATCTTTTCGGGATATACCACCCCCAAGAATTAAGAAGAAAGTCATGAGTCTGTTGGGTAGGTTGAATTACATCAGCAGGTTCATCGCTCTGTTGACCTCCACATGCGAGCCTATATTCAAGCTGTTGAAAAAAGATGCAGCCATCAAATGGACAGACGATTGCCAGGACGCTTTTGACAAGATCAAATAATATCTGTCAAATCCTCCAGTGTTAGTCCCATCAGAACCAGGGAGACCTTTGTTCCTATACCCGACGGTGCTAGAAAATTCCTTTGGGTGTGTTCTAGGGCAGCACGATGCAACCAGGAAGAAAGAGCAGGCCATTTATTACTTAAGTAAGAAGTTCACAAGCTACAAGGCCAAGTATTCTCAGTTATAAAAGACTTGGTGCGCTCTAACTTGGGTTTCTCAGAAGCTCCGACATTATTTATCGGCTTATACCACCTACCTCATCACGAGACTGGGTCCTTTGAATTACATATTCCAAAAGCCAATGCCCACCGGGAGATTAGCGAAATGGAAAATCTTGCTCACAGAATTCGATATTATCTATGTCACTCGCACAGTTATGAAAGCTCAAGCATTGGTCGATCATCTAGTTGAAAATCCAGTTGATGATGAATACCAACCCTTGAGCACTTATTTTTTGGATGAAGAAATGAACTCCGTCAACATAATCTCGGAAGGCGCTGACACCTGGAAAATGTTCTTCGACGGAGCAGCCAATGCGAAAGGTATTGGAATAGGGGAAATCTTGATTTCACCCACAGGACAACACTACCCTGCAACGGCCCGCCTCCGTTTCTTTTGCACAAACAATACTGCTGAATATGAAGCTTGTATAATGGGCATGAACATGTCCATTGACATGGATGTAGAAGAGTTTTTGATCATGGGGGACTCCGATTTGATCATTAAGTAGGCTCAGGGAGAGTGGGAAACTCGAGAAGTTAAACTCCTTGCCTACAGAGAGCATGTGGAGAATCATAGTAAGCGATTCAAAGTTGTTGAGTTCAGATATATTCCTCGGTGCCACAATGAGTTAGCCGATGCGCTGGCCACCCTAGCTACAATGCTGCCCTATCCGGGCAATGTTCACATAGACCCTTTGGAGATCCAAATCAAGGAAAGACATGGTCATTGCAACACGGTCGAAGTAGAACCCGATGTGCAACCACGGTATCATGACATTTAAAGATTTTTGAAGACAAGGGAATATCCAGAGCAGGCCAACGGAGACCAAAAGAGAACCATCTGAAGGCTCACCAACAGTTTCTTCCTATGCGGGGAAGTACTGTATAAAAGGACTCCCGATCAAAATCTTTCAAGATGTGTAGACGCCAAAGAAGCCGAAAGGATCTGGGCGAGGTCCATTCAGGAGTATGCGGCCCCCACATGAATGGGTACATCCTCGCAAAGAAAATCTTGTGGGCTGGATATTATTGGATGACCATGGAGAAAGATTGTTTCAGTTTCATCCGGAAGTGCCATAAGTATCAAATACATGGCGACCTAATCCATGTGCCACTATCAGAACTGCATCCTATGTCGGCACCCTGGCCATTTTTTGCATGGGGAATGGATGTCATTGGGCCAATCAAGCAAAGGGCCTCAAACGGGCACAGATTCATTTTGGTTGCTATCGACTATTTCACAAAATAGGTCGAGGACGTCACGTTCAAAGCTGTCACTAAGAAAATGGTTGTGGATTTCGTGCATTCTAATATCATCTGTCGATTTGATATCCCAAAAACGATCATTACCGACAATGCCGTGAATCTAAATAGTAACTTGATGAAGGAGGTATGGGAATAGTTCCAGACAACACACCGCAACTCGACCCCTTACCGGCCCAAAGCCAATGGCACCCCTTACCGGCCCAAAGCCACCACACCGCAACTCGCCACTCACTTCGTCTTTGCCCGAAAAATCTTCATGTTTCCGAGAAAAGAGGGGCAGCTGTGAGTATGTGATTTTTCACCCACCATATAATCCTACAAAATTTAATAAAATAAATTAATTTCAAAAATTTTTGTTGAATTTTAGGGTTAATTGTGAATTTATTTTGCATTGCATATTCATAATTCATCCTTTAAAATTATTTAAACTTGCGAAATTAGGCGCCATCATTATCAAGGAATTATATATTTATTATTTGTAATTAATTGAAAAAAATAACAAAACGGATGATGATTATTTGATGTAATGTGGTTTTAATAACTAATTGCTAAATTTAGTCATTTTTTACCGAAAAAATTGTGAAAATTGATTTTTCTTTTAAAATATATGAGTGTCAAAATTAAATTTTTCACCCTTAATTTATTTACCAATGAATCTCTAATTAGACTACATTAGAATTAATTAATATATTTTTGTGGAGTTTTAAGTTAATTTAAATTAATTAAGTAGTTTAGTTTATTTTAAAAAAAGAATTAAATCGGACCTGCGCCAAGAAATACCCAGGCCTAATCCCTATCTCTATAGACACAAACGACCCAACCCAATACACCTCCTACCCGATCCGACCCGAGTACCCAACACGACACCGTTCAATTAAATCGAAAGATCTCAACCGTTGATCTTTCCAGATCCAACGGTTGAGAACTCATTATCCATTAATTGTATATATGTCCAAACACTCACTACCCCCTCATTTCCATCAAAGTCTAACCCCCATCAAACCCTAGCCGCCTCCCCTCCCCTTCGTCTCTCTCTCTTCTGCCTCGACCAAACCCTAGCCGACCTAGGTTTCAACCACCGGAACTCGCCTAACGGTGGCGGACCATCTCCAAACCACCCCAACCTTTCACCCTACAACCCTATTCTCACCCTTAACCCCATCCCACCATCAGTTTCCCCAAAATCCCACCCAAAATCACCCGATTTCATATCTAAGAATCTGAAAAAACAAAACTACTACAACGGCGGAGCTTCTCCAATCAACCCCAAATTCGAACCAGATGACCCTCACCCTTCCCTCAATCACCTCTTACCATCTATTTCCCCAAATACCCATCCAAAATCGTCAAATTTCGGATCCAAGAATCCAGAAACCCTAGCTTCCCCTTCTGGCCGATCTGAAGTCCTTCAATGGTTTCTACCTACATGGATCGATAGCTCTCATTGAGGGCTACTGATTCATGTGGGTTGAATTCATTTTCAAACCCTACGGAGTCCGGCCAAGGTCCGGCAACCGTCCATTTTTCGGCCAAACCCAATTTACGGGTATCTCTTCTTCTTTTTATTATTTCTATTTGCTATTGAAGCATGAAAGCATATCAATTATTGTAGTCCTATTTTTGTTTAGGTTTAGTATTTTCTCTCATTTTCTTAATATTCTGTCTCTAATTGTTTTGTTACTATTAGGTTTAGATTCTGTTTCCTTCTCATTATTTTTCCATGTTTGTTTGCGGTGCATTTCTATGATGAATCCGTCGTTCAGTAGTATGTTTTCTTTTGACGATCGTGATTCCTTGTCCTAGTTTGTTCATTGTGATTGACTTTGTTCAAGAACCTGTTAGGATTTGTTGTTACTGTTTAGGCATGATCATTTGTTGATTAACCAATTCGTAGTTTATTTGAGCACTATTATATTTAGATTAGTTAATTAATGGCTTGATTAATTAGGAAATTAGTTAATCCAAAACCAGTGTATGGTCATAAATTAACATAATTTAGTCCTAACCTCAAGATTAAACTAATTAATGGTAACTTATAAAAACCACTTGTTTAATAGGTTAACACAAGTTAATAACCTCCCAAACAACTAACTAAGCCCTAAAACCTATCCAGGATAACTAGTTAGGATAGCTAAAACAAATTAGTTAACCTGAGCTTAATGATTGATCAACTTCCTGATATTAGGTAATCAAGTTAAGTTAATTTAATTGAATCAGTTTACTTAATTTAAGGAACTGAATTGATTGACCTCCTTCATTTAATTAGTATGAAAAACTATCTATAGGCATTTAATCAATTAACCTCTAATTAGTTGACCTAACCTTGGTCAAAGAATAACTAGTAGTCACCTAAGGAACCTAACTAGGGTTAGTTAACTAGAGTTAAATAATAAACCAACTGAGCTAAACCTTGATTATCCAATGGTAAATTCAGGGACTCTAAGGGGTACATTAGGTAACTCAGTTTAGGAAATCAGATTTGCAAGGGTAAAGAGGTCTTTTAATGAGTAAGAAAGTTCTAGAATAGGGGCAGCGGTCCCAAAGATAGGGTTGACAGCTGTCCTATGTACTATTGAGTGTTGTTTTTCAGCTTTGGATAGGGAATATTCAAATGAATATCCCATTCCCAAATATCCTATAAATAGACCCTCTTTTCAGAGATGAAGGGGTTACACTTTTTTGGACACTCTCTATGCTGCTGAAATACAGAATACTTCTCATTAAAAGAAACAGTTATTATTAGAAAAGAAAAATATGATTTCTTTTCGAGGAATTGGTTCTCAGTTCCTTTGGGGGGTTTTTCTGTTTTGGAGTCTGATTGTGGGAGTCCTAAGTATTTCTACTCAAGATTTCTGGGTTTGGTTATTGCTAAGTACTGGTTCTCTCTGGCTTTCTGTTGATGTTGTTGTTGTTGATTTCTCTTCTTTCTTGCTGCTTGTTGTTTATACTTGACCTTTATTTGGTCAAGTCTCTTGCTGGTTTTTCGTTCTCTTTAAAGGTATGTAACATTGAACTTTATACAAAATTATTGAATTCAGACCTTAGTTTAAACTTGTTGATTCATGTTGTGTTTTCTTCAAGAATATGTGAATCTGAATCTTCTTCTCCTCCTTTCTTAATATAGAAACTGAAGTAAGATTACCATTATCTGAGTGTATGGATGCAACCCTTGGAATCTGCTTGGTTATGTGCTAAGTTTCTGTTAATAAGCTTAACGTTTGATAGCTAGGTGGTAATTTCATATGTGTTTAGCATGTTAGAAAGATAAATTGCACTAGGGTAGATGAATTTGACCTTTTAATGGTCAAATTCACCCCACAATGGTGCACAAAGCAGTAGTATAGATGGCTGGAATTCACCCTCAAAAGGGTACAAAGTATGTAGTTAAAAGAGCATAAGAGTTGAGGAATCTGAACCTTTGAATGGTCAGATTCATCCTTTAAAATGCCTAAATAAGAAGGCCTATATATGGTTTGGAATTATGTTAAGTTATCACTAGGGCAGATGAATCTGACTTCCTAATAGTCAAATTCACCCCATCGATGGTGCATAAACAGTAGTTTAGCTTTGCTGAAAATTATCCTTCAAAGGATATAAGTGTGTAATGAGAAGTAGCTTTAGGAAAGTTAATCTGAAGTCACAAAATAGTCAGATTCACTCCTCAAAATGCCCATAGCAATCAAAGTATTTGAATAAATGCTTGCTAAAATTTGTTGCATAACACAAAAATAATTGTTAAGACTCTAAACAAAGTGATATCGTTGGATTTGAATCTAACCCTTTCTATGGTTAGATTCAGTCCGTAAAAAGGCATGAACATATTTTGTTCTCCTATGGCATCATTAAGGTTCAATCTAACTTCCTTTTATGGCTAGATTCAACTCACAAATGCCCAAAGGTCCGTCGTTAATACTGTCCAAGTACTCAAACTTTGGACTTATAATTTTAGATTAACACTGAAAATGCATGTTCAAGTCTTTGAAGGACATGTTGCTGGCTTGCACAGGAGCAGCAACTATTTTTGTATTCCCTTCTTTATTTTTTCCTATTAGTAAAATCGGTATTATTATGGTTTAGGAGTAATGTAATAGCATATCTACAGTCTTCTATATACATTTCACCTTTTCAGTTGTAAATATGGAATTAACTATATAAAATTTATATCAGTTGTATTTTTCTTAAATTTGAAACGGTTATTACTATAGTAGTTATGGGCCAGACCTGCTAAGGTCAGCCAAGCTGGGCCAGACTCGTGAACACGGCCCAATTGAGCATGATAGTGTCTGAATTTTAGGCTATGGGGCCCATTAACTGTGTTAAACAATCTGTAACCAGTCCTTTTCTCTTAAGTTGTCAATTAGCATGAGGAGTATTTCATTTACGAAATCCACTGTAAATTTCTCACTACTGAACACAAACGGGTTTCAAATCGATTATCAAAAGATACACTCTAAAATTCGGGTTTTTCTTAGACTGTCCACTCTAAATAAAAGCAACCATGGCTTAATTCGATTTTAAATGCAGTTCTGTCGCAAAATTTAAGACAAAGTTCCATGTTGGATCCATGAGCTATGTATAAATGCTCTTTTTTAGTATATAGGAGTAGATCAAATGGTAAAGAAAATCTTGTACATGTAACATTATATTCACAATTCAAATTTTCCTTATTTATTACCATATAGATGTGAGATGTGTTAGCATGTTTGTTCTTTGCTGTTTAGCTATGTGATTTCGAATCATGTCCAAATGACCTAATTAGGATGGCCTGAAGTGATAAAATTGGGCTAAAACAGGGCCGTATCCCAAAACATGTTACCTTTAGGCTTTTGAACATCATTTTAGGTAATCCTTAGGTAGAATGAATACCTTTACTTAGGAAACTAGAGAAAAATTGATCATTACCCCAAAATTGCAATCAACTAAACTCGGGAGTGGCAACTCATGCCCTAGACCCTAACTTTAAATAACTAATAAAAATACACATAGCAATCACGGGTGCATTTCATGTGACGTTTTTCCCATGTGCCCAAAAACAACAAGTGTATGACATCGTAACTTGTCCAAGATAAATCCATAACGTCCTAATCGATCATAAAACTAAAACGCTCTTTCGAAAAAATAGAAAAGCTCAAACATTTCCACAAATGGGTATTACAAAACCGTCACAACCATAGTCTTGACTACGTAATCTACACGCGGGTGCGACAACTCATGTCACCGTCTTCAACTTCAAACTATAATAAAAATCACATGTTGTAATTGCGGGTGCATTTCATGTGGCGTAGTTATAATGTGTCCAAAAACAAATAAGTGCACGTCATCGTGACTTATTTCAAGAAAAATCTATAAATATTAAAAGCGGTTTTAAAAAGTGAAAAAAGGCTAAAAACAACAATAGGTTTAAACTATGTAAATAATTAGATAATTAGGCAAAATATTAATAGTTAAGTGACCGTGCTACAACCATGGAATTCGGGAGTGCTTAACACCTTCTCCCGGATTAACAGAATTCCTTATTCGGATTTCTAATTCGCAGACAATTTAAAATAGAGTCAAAATTTCGTCGGTTTGGGATTTAAAAATAAAATGGTGTCCCGGAACACCGTAAAAATCCGGGTGGTGACTCTGAAATTAATAAATAATCCCAAAATCGAATAATGTCACTTAAATTGGAAAAACTCCCTTATCCAACCTCACAGGGTGAAAAAGGAGGTGGGACAATCCTCATAATAAATAAATAGATACGGCACAACATTATCCATCGTGCTTTAATATCATAACATGGCATGCCATTATCCTTTGTGCTTTAATATCATAACATGGTACGACATCACCCTTTGTGGTTTTACACTCTCCCCTCACAATAAATGAATAAATAAATACAAGGCATCACCCTTCGTGCTTTACACTCTTTCTCACCCAAACAATATCAAGAACAACAATTTGGCAAGGAAAAACCAACAATATGAACCATAAATCACCACATCCCGGCAAGGGAGTCAACAATACAAATAATATCATTAACAAGATAACCAGTAATAGAAACCAATACATCCTGGCAAGGGAGCCAACAATACAAACAATATCATTAACAACATAACCAGTAATAGAAACCACAAAATCCCGTCAAGGGAGTCAACAATACAAACAATATCATTAACAGCATAAACAGTAATAGAAACCATCACATCCCAGCAAGGGAGTCAATAATACAAACCATATTATTAACAGCATAAACACTAACAGAAACCATAACATCCCGGCAAGGGAAACACTATAGCCAATCTCACCTAAACAGTTAACTTCATGGAATAAAACTCAGCTTAAACAAAGGCCCAGTAATAGGCAACATCAAGGGAATATCAACAACGCAAATGTTTATCAACTAAACCTAAGTAGCACTTAAGGGAAAAAATCATATAATTCACAATGTAAGACTCACGGGCATGCTTGACACTCAAGAACGGATGTTCCAACTACGTCTAAACAACTATAGGGCTAGATGACACTAATTATAGTCAATTAGGCAGTATAGGAAGAAAGTATAGCATGATGATAAGAGAGGTAAAATAATCAGTTAAGTCAAGTAAGATCAAATAGTCAACGAAGGAATCCAAAAGCAAGAAATTCTAATTTAAGAAGGAAAGGATAAAATTAGAAATTAAGGACTCAAATGTGACAATTACAATTCATACACAAGTGCTACAAGAACATACAGATCCAAAAAGGGAAACCTATTTGAAAATAAGTTTGTGTACACACTCGTCACCTCGCACACACGAGCTACAACCAAGAAAGAAGACTCTATCCTAAGGGGTAGTTCCCCCACACAAGGTTAGGCAAGATACTTACCTCAAAGATGACAACTCGGTACTCAAAAGAGGAATTCTCGGGCAAAAAGACCTCCGGACGGCTCACAATCAACTAAAACAACTTCAAACTTCACATAAAACGTATAAGGAATGATTCCGAATAATAAAGTTTCAATCTTTAAAAAATTATTAAAATCGACCCAAAGGTCGACCCCCAGGCCCGCACCTCAGAACCCGAAATTTTTTATAAAGTCCGATTACCCATTTCAATATGAGTTCAACCATACTAAATTTATCAAATTCCGATGCCATTTGGTCTTTCAAATCATGATTTTTCATTTAGAAGTTTTCTTTCAAAAACCACATTTTCCTCAACCCAAAACACAATTTAAATGATATAAACGAGAACTAATTCGTGAAATATAATTAATTCTAGTTGAATAACACTTACCCATTCGATTTGTGTGAAAAGGCCTTCAAAAATCGCCCAGAACCGAGCTCTAGAAGTAAAAATATGTTTAAAATGGCCTAACCCTCGTTTTGGAAGTTTATATTCTATCCAGGCATTTGTGCATTGCGAACGCGGAGAAAGGGATGCGTTCACGAATAAGGGAAGGATCGTCTTCCAAGTTCCACATCGCGAACGAGGCAATGTCTTCGCAAACGCGGAGAGGAAGAACAGGGACCTACGCGAACGCGTAGGCAAAGATGTGAACGCGTAGAAGGAGTTAAGGCTGCCCAGAAAATAAACCCTCCGCAAACGCGAGGGAGATGATGCAAAAGTGAAGAACCTCCACCATAACTCGTCGCGAATGCATTCGAGTGGACGTGAACGTGAACACGGAGAAGGAAATCAGCTGACAGATAACAACAATGAAAAATAGGAGAGAATTGACCCGAAGCCTATCCGAATCTCAACCGAGGCTCCCAGAATCCATCCAACCACCCACACAAGTCATATAACCTAACACAGGCTCGCTCGAGCTTTCAAAAGACATAAAACAACACTAAAGCAACGAATCCAACCAGAAATCAAAATTACGAATTCTCAAAACTTCAAATATTAAAACTCGCGTCAAAACCTATCAATTCAACCCGGAATGACGTAAAATTTTGCAGACAACTCACAAATAGCAAAACGGACTTACAACCATTCTCGAAATTCCATTCCGAGCCTGACATCAAGATTTCACCTACCGGTCGAAATCACCAAAATTCTAACTTTGCCAAATTACCTCAAATTACTCTACGGACCTCCAAAACCAATTCCGGATGCGCGCCTAAGTTCAAAATCGTCATACAAAGCTGTTGAAACCACCCAAAACGCATTCCAAGACCGTTTACTCAGAAGTCAAACCCCCGGTCAGCTTCCATCACTTAAGCTTCAAAAATTAAAATTTTTCTTCTAATTTTACTCCGGATTATCTGGTAACTAAATCTAACCACGCACGCAGGTCGATATACACAATGTGAAGCTTTTCAAAACCTTACGCCACTGAATGGAGCTTAAATTCCCGAAACGACCGGTCGGGTCATTACAATCAGTCCATGACTTGGTCTTATTACTTACAGTGTTGGTGTACTCACGTTACCCATTGCACCTTGTGTGGAGACTCAGGTATCTTAGGCCACAATAGCTTTTGTTGACTATTTCTATCACGGACTTCGTTGGATATAGCGAGGTATCTGCCCGGCGAGCGAAGTCCCGCCTTTCTCCTTCCTTATCTTCCTTTTAAATTATTTTGACTATTCTTAGACTATGATGTCTTATTATATTATAGAACAGATGTAGTATTGGCTTATGATTTAGTGACACCCGATGTTGGGGTTTTATTTTCCGCATTTTGGTTTTGAATTTATCTCTTTTATTTAGAATTTCAGTTGAAAAAGGTTTTTTTCTAAATTTTTAATGAAAAATCAAATTGTTGAGAGTGTGTCGGCTTGCCTAGTTTCACAATAGGTTCCATCACGAACGGGTTTATTATGGGTCATGACATCATGGTTCTGATGATTTAATGCACAAATATCACAATTTTCAGACACAATATTTTGCTGAGAATTTACCTGAAAAGTATCAAACTTTTGAGTCAAGGAAGCAATTTGTTTTGACAAGGTTGTCAGAACATTAGATTGGTTTATGGCTGCAGCTTTCTTAACGATAACTCTGTAAGATGGCCATTGAACCGCATTTTCAGAAATCTTATTTAGTAAATGTAAAGCTTCTGCAATGATCTTTCCCATTATGGCACTTCCAGCTGCAACATCTATAACATTTCTTGCTGATGACTTTAAGCCATGATAAAAAATATATAATTGCATGTGCTCATGGATATCATGATGTGGACATTTTCTAAACATAACTTTCAGTCTCTCCCATGCTTGGTATACTGGCTCTGTGTCAGTTTGCATAAAATTAGTTATGTCCTGCCTCATTTTAGTGGCTTTGGCTGGGGGAATATATTTACTAAGGAATTTTTGAGTTATATTGTCCCATGTTGTAATAGATCCTCTAGGTAAACTACGTAGCCATAATTTTTCTTCTATTTTTAAATATAAGGGAAACACGCATAGCTAAATTGCATCTGGTGAGACACCATTTTATTTTGCCGTTTCAACCAATTAAAGAAAATCTATCAAATGAATATGAGGATCCTCACCGTCTTCTCAACTGAATCCACAATTTTGTTGTATGGCTTGAATTAAGCCAGTTCGGATTTCAAATTTAGTACCGGCCACTAGTGGCCTTCTAACACTTGATTTGTCAAATTGATTTGTTCTAGCATAATTCGTTAGGATCATATTTGCTGGCCCGGGGGCCACTTCATCAAATTGGTCCTTGGGGACAAGTGGAATTATTGGTGGAACGGGTGGTTGTGGTGGATCTTCCTCATGTTCCTTGTTTCTATGCGATGACGAAAGAGAGGTTGTTTCTTGTCCTTTATTGCTTATCCTCAAAGATCTTTCAATTTTAGGATCGTATTCAACCAACTCTTTTGAAGAGGAGAGGGTCATCCACTTGCTGCAATTCCTGAAAGAGAGACAAGAACAAACAAAAAAATGGTTTCTCAAATTAGTAAGAATATAAATAATCTAAAGTAGAAAACTACCAATCCCCGGCAACGATGCCAAAGATTTTACGAGCTCTGGGCGTATATGATTTTCTCGCTCGTACTTGTCAAATTATAAGTATATTTTATTATATCGTCCAAGGAGATTGGAGAATTGATGAGTGGCTAGAATTCGTGATTTTAAGCATTATATCCCTTGCATTTTATGAGCTTT